>CAJUYI010002664.1:17945-47171 GCA_910591695.1 Galerucella pusilla | reverse complement strand
TACATAAAACTTTCTAACGCTTGCTCTGTGAAAACGTTAATTTTGAGTTGTGCCAATATAGCTGGAAAGCAGCGATATTCCCTGTTCCAAAAGATAATAGTAGACAAAATCTATCCTTTTTTAATGAAAATATTGTTCTTTATGGTTTTAAAAGAAATTGATGCGCTCATGTATTTCTATGACCATAGAGAACACATGAAAAGTGTATGTCTATGACATTTAATCCTATATAACCTATATAATCCTATATAACCCCAGCATTAGTAATAAGGAATCGTCGGCGCTTCTACCAGAGTTCTCAGGATCTGAAAAGTGTTCGAATGTGTCTACGTGGCTAGACCGCATTGAGAAAATTAAGGAAGTGTATTCTGTGTCAGAAAATATCATACAACTGATAGCTATAGGTAAACTAACTGGCAGAGCTAGAGAATGGTACCTAAGCAGGTCTGATTTAATTAGTAAGGATTGGAGTGAGTTTAAAAATGAAGTCAAGAAGATGTATTGCACCGGAATCGACCCAGTCATGCTAAGAAGGAAAATGGAGAGTAGGCGATGGAGAAAAACAGAAAGTTTTTCAGTATATTTCCACGACAAGTTAATATTAGGCAACAATGCAGAGGTGAGTGACCATGATATGATTCACTATGTTATAGATGGATTTGATGACAAGATGTTGCAAAACCAAGCTCGTATGATGTTATCAACTATTAACAGTACCGAAGAATTTTTTAAGTTGATGAGCAGTGTCGCAAAAGAAGAACAGACTACCCCTATACCAAAGCATCCAGCAAGAGCGCACAATGTCAGCAATAGTGCAGCTACTCATAGCCCCTCACCAACAGCAGTGAAGTGTTTTAACTGTGGGCGGCTAGGTCATAAAGTAAGTGAGTGTAGGCAACCGAAGAGAGAGCGTGGTTCTTGCTTCAAGTGCGGGAGTGTATCCCATAGAATCAGTGAGTGTCCCTCAAGACATCAGCCAACCCAGCAAGCTGCAGACTCTACTACACGCAACCCCAATGGATCCATGGCGCTAATTGGAGAACAGGTCAGATCTAGTGAACCATATTGTATTAATGTACATTTCATTGAAAATAAGTTTAGCAATCAAGGTGTAGTTGATACAGGGAGTCCCATCTCCTTAATTAGTAAGCATTTATTAAATTCAACAGATATTTGTGTTCAAGAAGGCAGTTCTGGTTATACTGGTATTAATCAGACCCCTTTGCATATATTAGGACTTTTTACATGTCAAATTGAGGTACTTGACAATAAAATTGAACTTATATTTCATGTTGTTGATAGAAATACTATTAATTTTGATGTTCTGCTTGGCAGAAACTTTTTAAATCATAAGGATATTGGACCAGTAATAATCAGTAATGGGAAAATTGAGATTAAAGGCAAAACAGAATATATTAATGGTTACCAGTTTCCCTTTTCTGAAGTTTTGTATATAGACAGTTCGCATGATAATAAAAAGATTAATATAAATCCTTCTTTATCATTCAATGAAACTGTCAAAGTGAAAGAAGCTTTTGCAGAATATTACCTTAATGCAGAAAAACCTAACAAACCACAAGTTGATTTTGAAATGAAGTTAATTCTCAAAAAGACAGACCCTTTTGCATTTCGCCCTCGTAGACTGTCATTTTGTGAAAAACAAGCAGTAGATAAAATTATTAGTGACCGTTTAGATATGAATATCATTCAAGAGAGTAACTCTCCATATTGTACTCCCATAGTATTAACAAAAAAGAAATCAGGTGATTATCGCCTTTGTGTAGATTTTCGCACATTGAATAAATACCTTGTACGAGATCAGTTTCCATTACCCTTAGTAGAAGATCACTTAGACCGCTTAAAAAATAAACAGTTTTTCACACAGTTGGATCTAAAGGATGCTTTCTATCATGTTAATTTAGATATGGACTCTAGAAAATATACTTCTTTTATTACCCCTTCAGGTCAATATGAGTATTGTAAAATGCCTTTTGGACTGAGTTCTAGCCCATCAACCTTTGCACGCTTTATAAATAAGATATTTAGTCACTTAACTAAGCAAGGGAAAGTTTTGATATATTTTGATGACATACTAATTGCGACAGAAACTTTTGATGAGAATGTTGAAATTTTGAAAGAAGTACTAGATCTATTGGTCAATAATTTATTAGAATTAAGATTAGAAAAGTGTCAATTTCTACAAACAACAATTGTGTTTTTAGGTTATTTAGTAAGTAACCAGGGTGTAAGCCCTAATCCTGCAAATATTGAGGCAATACAAAATTTTCCTGTACCTACAAATGTCAAACAAGTACATAGATTTTTAGGAATGTCAAGTTTTTTCCGTAAATTTGTTAAAGATTTCTCTACTTTAGCCAAACCCTTATACGAACTTTTGAAAAAGGATGTTAAATTCATATTTGATGTTGAGCAAATTAACGCATTCGAAACAATCAAAACAAAGCTTATGTCACAGCCCATTCTGTCAATATACAATCCAGCCTATGAGACTGAACTACATTGTGATGCCAGTTCCACGGGTTTCGGTTCAATATTAATGCAAAGACAGAAAGATGCTCAGTTTCACCCCGTCTGTTATTTCAGCAAGCGAACAAGTGAATATGAATCCAAATACCACAGTTATGAATTGGAGTGCCTAGGTATCATTTATTCCATAAAGAGATTTCACGTTTACCTCCAAGGAATTCCATTCAAGATAGTGACGGATTGTGACAGCTTCAGGTTAACCCTGGCCAAGAAAGATATAATACCCCGCATTATGAGATGGTGCCTAAACTTACAGGAGTACAATTACACAATCGAACATAGAGGTAACAAACGAATGCAGCATGTTGATGCATTGAGCCGTGCAAATTCTATCCTGATCCTCGAAGGCAATACTATTGAACAAACACTTGCAGTGAAACAAAGCACTGATGATAGTATCGTAAAAATAAAAGAAACTCTTGAAAATTCAGAAAACCCTTTTTATGAGCTACGCAATGGATTAGTTTACAGGAAGGCCAAAAACAATATTCTTTTTTATGTACCAGAGAGCATGGAGTTTACTATAATTCACAAATACCACAATGAAATGGGACACTTTGCATTGGACAAAACATTTGAAAACATTTCAAGAATATATTGGTTCCCGAAGATGAAAACCAAAATAAAAGATCACATCGCCAACTGCTTAAAATGCATTGAGTTCAACCCCAAGGGAGGTAAAGCTGAAGGTTACTTGCACAGCATACCAAAGGGAAACTTGCCATTTGAAACCATACATATAGACCACTATGGACCACTTAAGCCCAGGTACAGTAATAAACATTTATTTGAGATCATTGATGGGTTTACAAAATTTGTCAAATTTTATCCGTGTAAATCGACTGACACAAAAGAAGTCATTAGGCACTTGACTGATTATTTTTCAAATTAGCACACCTAAAGTGATTGTATCTGATGGAGGATCATGCTTCACTTCACACAGTTTTAGGGAATTTTTGGCCGAATACGATATCAAACATGTGCTGATAGCCACTGGATGCCCAAGAGCAAATGGACAGATTGAACGCATAAATAGGTTGTTATCCCCGTTATTAGGTAAAATAGTAGATGAAAAACAGATTGATTGGGTTTCTGCTATACGTGAAGTAGAGTTCTGTATAAATAATACAGTCAATCGATCCACAGGAGATACCCCATCTAGACTGCTATTTGGCAGAGATCAAATAGGGAAAATTAAGGATCGTTTAAAGGAGGCTCTAGAAACCATTAATGATGAGGACAGAGACTTATGCAAGCTAAGATCAGATGCTGAAGAGAGTATTGAAAAAACACAGAAGGCCAATGAGAATTACTACAATGCGAAGCATAAGGAGAGTCAAAAGTTTAAAGTAGGACAGTATGTGATGATAAGCAATTTTGATAATACCCCAGGAGAATCAAAGAAAGTAATACCAAAGTTTAGAGGACCCTACGAAGTGGTAAAAGTGCTGTCTGAGGATAGGTATGTGGTCAATGATATTATTGGCTTTCAAAACACCCAAATCCCTTATGAAGGTATAATAGACAGTAATAGGATGAAACCTTATAATTCATAAAAATATACTTAATATGCCGAGCTTAATACCTTTACTGATTTTTGCCAGTCCAATTATGATGTAGTTATGTGGATAATACAATGTTTAATTTGTTTAGGTATATTTATTGTGTTTAGGTTAGACAATACTTATGTTGGAGATTATGTTAAATCACACATATTATGCTATGTTAAAAGGCTTATGTTAAAATGTCTATGGTTTTGTCATTTTTATGTTGAAACACTTATGCTGAAATGTTTATGGTTTTGTCACTTTTATGTTAAAACGCTTATGTTAAAATGTTTATGGTTTTGTCACTCTTATGTTCAAACGCTTATGTTGAAATGTTTATGGTTTTGTCACTTTTATGTTAAAACGCTTATGTTGAAATGTTTATGATTATGTCACTTTTATGTTCAAATACTGAAGGTGTTGTGATAGGCACTTTAGATTACACCTGCTTATGTTATGTAACCTACTGGGAGTTTGAAGATTATATGTATCCTAGATTTATGTTAATTTTAAAATATGTTTTCACGATCAGTATTATTTACCACATGTCTATGCACTGTGTTTATATATATTCTATATTTTGTAAACTTATGATTTCTTACTCCAAGAATTGCTATACCGGTGTAAAAAAGCATCGTAAAACCAACTAATTTCATTCTAGGTATAAATTTTCGTATAACTTTATACCCAGTATAACTATACCTAGTATAAATCTCTCTTGTAAATCCGGCCCTAAAAGAAATAACACAGTTTAACATCTTGATTTCTAGATACTTGGGACAAAACGGATACAAATGAACAATTATTTAGATTAAGTCCATTTGGAGTGTACTCTGTAGGGTTGTATTGAATGAATAAATAAAAATAATGAAATATTAACAAACAAATAAGTATTATGTACATTCTTAAAAATTAATAAATATACTTGAATAGTTATTAATTTTTCAAGATTTTCGATTTAGGATGTTCTTTATTCATTCTAAAGGTCCTAAGTGAAGAATTTGCAAATTTCAGTGTATAACAGATTCGCACCGTTGTATATTAGGCAGCAGGTATTCCCATGGGAAGTTTGGGTTAGGATGCGAAAATGCGATAGTAGACAACTTGGTCTTCAAGTTCATTCCTATTCCTACATCATCCATGTGAGTCAAACAAAACTGAAAAATCAATAAATCCCACATCGGATGTGAGTTTTGCCGGTGAGAGGGTGAGTGTCGGCAGGAGGGGGATTCTCGAGTCGTTGAGAGAGTGGTCGGACTTATTGGAATATATAGACTTTACTGAAACGTTAAAGAAATTTCAAGTCCGACATCAATACATATACTTATTTACAAGTTTTACTTTACGGTAAATTATATTTACGTAAAAAAATTTCCGCATAAACTTAAAATCGTAGAGTTCTTTAATTGAAAATTATTATTTACGGAAAACTAAAAGGTGCAAGTAAAATGCTATCATAAATATTTTCAAATAGATTGTAACGCCGGAAAGGAAAATAAGGAATATGTATTTACAAGTTCTCTATGCTTCTAATGAAATAAGACAGAATGTTACCGACAATATTGAGAAAACCACGTGTCACTAGATGGCGCTGAATTTTTCAATATTTCTGCTTTAGGGGTGAACAACAAAGCAGTCTGCAGCACGTGATGAGCACGTGGGAGGGCAGCAGTCTGTAAAGGTGTTTGATGCTGTTTATTCTCTTTAGTTTTTTATGTATTTTTCGAGTTAGAGGTGTTTTTAGTGGTTTTATCAGGCTTTTCTTTAATTCGGTTATTTTCTAAACAACAAAATTAATCACCTCTATTGAAGTTTGAAAGAAAATTAACAGATGTCGCCCACTTCGTAGTTTTCGCCAATATACATGGAAACAGTAGTTCTTATTCTTGCCACTTGTTATGTATATCTTTCAACTGTCTCAAAAGTAATCCGAGTCATATCCGAGCTTTATGACGCAATTGAGGACGACTTCTACGCATATAAATACCGGGTGTCCCAAGTTATCGTATACATACAATATCTCGCTTATTTGACAAGATAATTTGAAAATTAAAAAACTGTTTTGAATGGTATTGAAGTCCCTTCATAATGACTTATGGAAAAACTTGATTGCATTTGACAGGGATGTGCAGCCACCTATCACTTTTTATTTTGAAATGGTACACACTGTATATTGTCATTAAAAATTGCGTGTTATTCTATTAGGAATACAACGATACAACATACTTGTGCTTATTTTTTATTATTAACAACAAAAATTAACATTTCTGAAATTTAACTAAAATGCATATGCAATTCAAAAAACTAAAACAAAATTATAGCAAGTGTTCAAAATTATTTCCTGCACATTCCATGCACGCTTCAAGACGTCTTAAAAGCGTTCTTGTGCAGGCCGCCTGAATCATAGCTGGTGTAACAGCACGACATGCTTCACGAATGCGTTCTTTCAGATCATCTACATCTACAGGTTGCGTTTGATAAACCAATTCTTTAAGGTAACCCCACAAAAAAAAATCCAGTGGTGTTAGATCTGGCGAGCGAGGAGGCCAAGCTATAGGTCCATAAGTACCAATCCACCTGTTGGGAAACAGTTGATCGAGGTGCTCCGCAACAATACCTGCATTATGAGGGGGAGCACCGTCCTGTTGCCAGATAATTGTATTCCGTTGTGCCCAAGGAATGTCTTCCATAAATTCAGCTAACTCGTGTTCAAGAAAATGTAGATATCTTTCCCCATTCAATGTGCCCTCATAAAAGTATGGCCCAATCAAGTGACCATTGAATAAACCGCACCATACATTTATACCCCAAATAGTCTGAAAACGAGTTGAAGAAACCCAATGTGGATTTTCGTTCGACCAATAATGGGAATTATGTGTATTCACTACACCATTGTTGTGGAAGCGGCTTTCATCACTCCAAAATATTTTATTTAAAAGCAAGGGATCATCGGTAATCATAACATCAATTAAAGAAATAAATTCTAATCTTCGGTCGAAATCAGTAGGCTTCAGTCCTTGAACTAAATGTAATTTATAAGGGTGATATTTGTGTTTTGTCAAAATTCTCTGTACAGTACTTTTGCTTAATCCGTTTTCTTCAGCTATTTTTCTAACAGAAGTATGGGGATTAATACCAACATACGCAAGTACATTAATAACATTATCATCATTGGTCACAGGATTTCGGTGTGGTGCATGGTTTTTGTTTGGGAATGAACCGTTGCGCAATTTTCGTTCCAATCTAGGAAACACCATGTGTGCTACTTGACGACGTTGAGGAAAACGTTCTCGATATAAACGGGCTGCTCGTCGAGCATTTTTCCTGCATTCACCATAAACTAGGAACATGTCAACGTATTCGTCTGAACTAAACGTAAATGGCATCTTACTGATAACAATCGTAATTATTTTTTAATTGGAACTTGTGAATAGTGGGCACAACAAACAATTAAGTCATAGATTAACTACACTAGGCACTGTTTAACAATAAGTATTTGGAGTTCTTTTTTTGACAGATGCATCGGTTTTTGACAACAGATAATTAATGTACTTCTTTTTGACATTTTTATAACCATCGGCGTAGGCAACATAATTTTTATAAGGATAATTAGGTATTACTTATAAAAAAATCTAAAATGTTAATTTTTTGTTGTTAATAATAAAAAACAAGCACAAGTATGTTGTATCGTTGTTTTCCTAATAGAATAACACGCAATTTTTAATGACAATATACAGTGTGTACCATTTTAAAATAAAAAGTGATAGGTGGCTGCACAAGCCTGTCAAATGCAATCAAGTTTTTTCATAAGTCATTATGAAGGGACTTCAATACCATTCAAAACAGTTTTTTAATTTATAAATTATCTTGTCAAATAAGCGAGATATTGTATGTATACGATAACTTGGGACACCCGTTATTTCTCACTTATTTGCTGTATTGTAGACAAGGTAAGTTGAATTCTTTAAACAGGATATGTGCATTCAAGATTTCTCGATCATAATATGAATTCACGTGATAATGAATTCGTAGTATTTACAATTAAACAAATTAATGGACATATCATTTTTATTATCTGTTAGTAACAGACATGGCCGAAAAGATATTCTGGGTAGACCATTCATTTACGTCAGAGAGTAATTTTCTGGAAGCAGTGAAAAAATACCAAACCACCTCAAATTATTCCTTTGGCACCGGGCGGTCTCATTCCATGGCCAGTCAGTGTAAAAAATATAAAAAAAGAGAAGATGAGTTCGGCCCTGACTTCCCTAAGTATGATTATGAATACCAATGTCCACGAGGTGGAAAGTTTGTTAGTAAAGGCCACGGGATTCGTAACGTGACATAAGTTCATTCAGCATAATATTTATTTTTATAATTTAATCACCATATATTTATTTGTAGGTCTAGTAAAATGCAATGTCCGGTGATATTGGTAGTAGGATTCGACATGAAAAAAAGCTACTCATTGTTCGGAGATGGGTTAGTCAACACACTCATGATCCTAAAGGCGATGAAAATGGAAACGTGGATGACCTTGCTCTAACGACAAATGATACATCAGTACCTAACGTAACTAAATTACCAAATTCTGATGATCAAATACAAACAGTACTGAACGCTTCTGTAAATATTTCAGTAAATAATATAAACGATAGGTTACAAGTCCAAGAATTACTGCAACAAATCGAGACCAACATATTGGAAGAAGATGCAATAGATAGAAGAAAGCTCAATATGCTACAAATTCTCGCTCATGATTTAAAGAAGATTAAAAGTAATAGTTTGCAAAGTGAAGAAGAAATGGTAGAAATAGTTGAGACAAACCATCAGAAACAAGTTCCTCCAATCGATTTGTTGGACGAAGAAGCTTTTAATATTATTAAAATGCCAATCCTGATTTTACAAGATGAAAATAGTAGTGAAGATTCTCGAAAAGAAATAGAAATGAAAGCATTTACTAGTCGTGGGCGACCAAAACTAACCAAACGACCACCAGTAGGAGCCCAACATTTGAAAAAACAGAAGATCAAAAAAACTGGTATTGGAGGTACTGTCTAAACAGCTGGTATTGGAGGTACTGTCACTGAAATTCAGAGTCCTGGAACATCCCCAAAAACTGTGATTGGAAAATTCTTTACGTTAATAATATCTGAAGATATTATCCCGTCTGTAATAAGGAAAGAAAAGAAAATTGAAAAAGAAGACCTTAAAAATATAAATCCTGTATCTGACAGAGTTCCGTTCAAATTCGATGATCTTAAGGGCATCAATAAGTATTTTGAATCCTCTGCATTGAAAGCTCTGAAGGCTGCTATAAAGAAAAAAAATGAAAACGGTAATTGGAACTGTAATTCATGCACAAATATTATAAAAGACGGGGAAGATACTGTCATGTGCGAAGGTTGCTGGTATTGGTTCCACCATGGATGCCAAAATTTGCGACGTAAACCGCCAGTTACCGAAAAGTGGTATTGTATACAGTGCAAATCTGAGTGCTAAAGTTTGACTAAAACCAATTAGATTACTATCTTGAAAAAACTTCAATTAATATTATCATTTTTATTATTTTATTCTTATTATTTATAATTCATAAGAGTGATGTATAGTTTGGATTTTACATGAAATGTGGCATAAATTATTTATGTGAAAATTTCAATGCTTCGTACTCAAGATCATGTTCGACTGTCAAAACCACTCAAAATTATTATTATAATTTTTATTATTTTATTCTTATTATTTATTATTTTTGTCCACGACCACCTAATAATAAGTCAATATTTTACCTCCTAACTAAAGGTATATGGTACCCATATATCAACTGTCGTGAATTATGGTTCATAATACACTGTAGTGTATTATGGTTCATAAAGTGAGTACGATAATTCACACCGGTTAAAGTGCAAATAGTTCAGTTTTTTTGATCACGTGGTGTCAGTTTAAAAAGTTTGAAACAATAATTATGGGACACTTCAGTGCAAAATATTTCAGGTAGGTACATAACCACAATTAGCTTTAGAAGCGTTGCTTGTCACTTTGGTATTGGCAAACATTGTTGTTGGTATGTGACTAATGAAATAGTCTCCAAAATGATTCAACTAAATCAGATAGTAAGAGTAATCTCATTTCCTCGTATATATGAAGTTGGCGCTGTGACTCAGAAATTTGAAGAAATTAACGGATTTCATGGTAATGCGATATTTTTGTTATATTGAAAAGAAAATTTCATTTTTAAAATTTGGCTTCTAATATTTGCAAGAATTAAATTACTCTTAAAATTTTGTACACTACAGTGTACAATATATACATATCTACAATATGTATAATATTTCCTTGTTTGCAACTTGAAAAAATTGTCACAATTTCTCTTTGTATGCCTTCAATTTTCTTCAACACTAATTTCCCCAAGAATTTTCCTATAATAATTATTGTTTTAGGCATAGTTGGTGCTATTGACGGTTGCCATATAGAAATTGAAAAACCCAAAAGAAATGGAAATTCCTATATCAATCGAAAGGTTATCCATCAGTATTATTACAAGAAATTTGTGATTCCAACAAATTGTTTCTAGATGTTTACGCCGGTGAGCCTGGATGCATTCATGACCAAAGGCTATTTACCAAGTCCCCAATTAACAGGCAAATAAGAGAAGGTATAATTCATTTCCCAAATGACTGTCACCTAATTGGTGATCTTGCCTATAAACTGTCTTCTAACGTAATGGTGGGATTTAAAGATAATGGTCATCGTTCCGGAGTTGGTAATTTGGTCCCCAAAGGTATAAATTCCCTACAAGTAATTTCGTCCCCGCAATCAGGTATATGCTTTCGGTTCTAAGAAGAAATAAAATCAAAACATGAAAATAGTTTAAAGGTTCTAATTTCAACTCTATGGCATGAACATATAAATAATTTTTACACAAATGAGAATTTCAAAATTTTACACATTTAAATGAAATACATTTTAAAAAATGAGTTCTATGTATTTCAGAGTTTTTGTATTTTTCTATAAGGTTTTCAATAAATTTTTGACGATTTCTAATTTCAATGTCTCTTACATAAAGTTTCAAATGACAACTTTGCAACTTGATATAAGTTTCGATTTGGAATTCATTTAATTTCTCAAGAAATGTTATTATATTTGGATGTTCTTTGTAAAATGAATCGTTAAAAGTTCTGTGAAAAGCTTCGCAAGCGTTTGTTGTTCGCGTGAGATCAGACGAATTTTTGGCCCAAATTGACGGTGGAAAAAGAGATTCTTCATCAACATAATTCTCGATTAGATAATCAGCGTACTTCTCCAATCTCATGTCATTTGGTCTATTTTCGAATAGTTCGAACGCAACGCAATCACCCACTTCATTAGGATCTAAATAAGTAAGAACAAAAGTCAAGTGCAACCACCGACCAATATCACTGCTCGCATCGTTATATTCCACAACTAGACCGATAGTTTTAATTTTCAGGAACCATGCCTGGGCGAGATGAAATCTGCATCCGATGATTTGGGTGGAAGGCCAAACTTTTCGAACGGCTTTATGTATAGACTACAGTAAAATACGCCCAAGGGACAGACATGCAAATTGCAGAAGTGACATATCTTTGTCACGGAACAGGTATGTTTTGACAGTTGACGCGTAAAAATTGTGGGAAACTTTTACTTGCCTTTGGTCATTTTTCAAACGATTGACTCTGAAATCGCATTGATTTCTATTTTACAGATCATCATTTGGATTTTACTGAATTTCACGATAACATTTAGATACTATCTGATATTTTATTAATTCTTTTAAGTTATTTTCAGTGGTAGAAGGCAATGGATCATTTAGAACCAGAAATAATTCAAGCATTGTGTGCCCTTTGTGGGAAAGGTTTTGCTACAGTTAAACTACTTAATCGACATATGGGAAGAGTTCATAATATTACTACCATCATTTCAAGCTCTGTAGAAAATGGTCATATAATTTGTTCATTATGTGATCAAAGAATCAGTTTTCGAACCTATGAGGAGTTAGGAAATCATCTTGAAGAAAATCATAATGTAAGTATCGAAGTTTCCAATTTAATATTTTCTAGCAAACCAGAGTTTGAGAAATGGAAGGATTTAGAAGAAATTGAAACTACTTATGCATTGGAAAGGACAAGACAAAGGAAATAATATAAGGAAATATGTTATATTTGTAATAGGAGTGATAATAGAGGTAAATTTTTATAATATATTCATAGTCAGATATGTTTATACAAATATTTATATTTTAAGGATATAAAACCAATTATAGAAAGCGCACAGAAAAATCTGGCGGCACCATCAAACTTAAGGGGGTGTGTCCATCCAGATTATTGTGTAAGTTTTATAATGATGGGAAAGTAAGTGTGGTTTTCTGGAGGACACATGTGGGTCATAACACAAATGAGTTACGGAGTAAACATCTTTCAAATTCAGAAAAGAATGTTGTAATTGATAAATTGCACTTAGGGGTAACAACTAATAGAATTTTAGAAGATGCAAGGAAATTGAATACACCAACACTGCAAAGGATAAATTTACTAAACAGGGATGATTTGACATATTTAAGTAGGAAACATAATATTAACAAAAAAAGAGATCAAAATGAAATGGTGGCAGCTGCACTGAAAGTTCAGGAATGGAATGCTAAGGGAAAAAATTTTGCTTTTTTCTTTAAACAAGAAGGTAACATGTTGGAAGTTTTAGAAAATATTGTGAATTCTAATTCTCAGTTTTCCAACTTGGAGTGTTTTCATTTTTGCTGGTTTTTACCTAAACAGTTAAAAAATAAAAAAAAAACTTAAATTGTAAAACAAGTGAAAATCAAGTTATTCAGAGTTGGGGAAGTTTAATTCTTACATTTATACTTAGTGGTACTATACCTAGTTTATATAGAAAAATTGAGGAAACTATATTTGTAAAGATTCAATAGGTATTCCGTAAATGTAATTATTTGGTGATGGTGATATTTGAAATGGTGACGGTTTTATCATAGGAGAAACTCATAATGTACTCAAGAAAGAAGATTTTGCCATAGGTTTTATGAATTCAACAATGGAGGATAAGCTGAAACAATTTTCAAACATTATTTGTATGGATGGAACTCATGGTACAAATAGAAAAGGAATGGATTTGACAATAATGCTTATGAAAGATGACAAAAATGCAGGATTTCCAGTGGCATTTTTCTTAACAAATAGGTTGGATCAACAAGTTCAGGAAGTATTTTTAGGTAGGGAAAAAGGTGATTTTATATGTATTTTATTTCCAACAAAAATATTACTTCCAAATGCTCTTAAAAATAAAATAAAAGAAGAAATTAAACCAGATTATTTTATGAGTGATGATGATATTTCAATGCATGGGTAAAGATCATGGGAAATAAACCAAAAAGGCTGTTGTGCACATGGCATGTAGTGAAGAATTGGAATATTCAGGGAAAAAAGAAAATAAAGATGTTTTTTTAAAAGTAACATGAAAACTGAGATGAAGAAGATTTTAAATGAAACTGATGAAGACAAATTTTTATCCCTAACAAATACCTACTTGCTAAAACTACAAGAAGCAAATGAAACAGATTTTGTGACATATTTGTTAAAGTATATATACTAGAATGTACAAGTATAATAATATATTATAATATTAACATTTATGTTTTAGTTATTATTTTCAAAATGAAGAACGAATAAACATGTGGGCCCATTCTTATAGAAAGAATGATGGAATAAACACAAATATGGCAATAGAAACTTTAAACATGCTGAAAACGAACCAGTTAAAAAGGAATGCTAGGGTTACAATTGAGAAGTTGCTTGATGCTATAGAAGACTTGGTGGATGTTAAAATGTGGAAGAGGATTTTAGACATAGAGAGATCTAATACCCATAATTATCAAGATAGAATTATAATAAAAGCACATAAAACAGCAGAAACAATGAAGAGGGAGGTAGACGTAGTAAAAAGTTTAGGAGTATTAGGAAAATTTCAGGTAAAATCTACAAGAGACAAAAATTTTTATAACATAAGGTTCAACAAAGTTTGTGAGAGTGAATGTAGGACATTATATTGTAGGGTATGTAAAATTTGTATTCATCTCTACATATGTGATTGTCCTGAGTATACAGTGAGAAATACCTTGTGTAAGCATGTACACTTGGTACGAATGTACGAGGAGCGGATGGGCACTAATTCTGTTTTAGATGAAACTGTGGAAAACTTAGAAGAAAATTCATTGACCCAAATTCCTTGTAAAGATTGTGAACAAAATTACATAGGACATACTGCAAGACACCTAAAAGACCGTATAACTTCACATAGAAGCGATTGCAAACGATACGAAAATCGATGTGCATTAGCCCAACATGCCCATAATACCGGACATAGTATAGACTTTGAGAACACTGTAGTATTCACTTAGACACTATAACCCTAGAAAACACAAAATTTTTAACTATTATAGATTCATTTTCAAAATACGGTCAACTTTATAAACTAAATTCTGCTCAAGGCATAGAAATTGTTAATAATTTAATTAAATATTTCACCCACCACTGTATACCAGATCAGATAATATCTGATAATGGCACAGAATTAAAAAATAGCTTAGTCAAAGATTTATTAGACACTCATAAAATAAAGATACACTTTATAAGTTCACAGCATCCGGAATCTAATGGCATTGCCGAACGATTTCACTCGACTATTATTGAACATATTAGACTTTTAAATAATCAAAATGAATTCAAGAAAGAACCCATTGAAATAAAAATTATTATCTTTGTGTGAATTTTGAAAATAAGTTTGCAGAACTGTACTAAATTTTTCATATAAAGGATCTTCAAAGTAAATATGATATTTCAATTTCGGTACAACATAATCTTTCACAAAATTTATAACATCTTGTTCAAAATTATTTTTTGAAAATTGTACGAGAATTCTTTGTTTTAAATCGTATAGCTTAATAATTGTTGGTGCTGCGGGTTCAAAATTTACTTCAGAGATTATTATTTGATTTTTTCCTACATTTACTGAAGATTCCGAAATTGGTATTCCCACTACAGGATCTTCTATGTTAGTGTGGATAGTATTGTTTTCATCGTCAATGTCGTTTATTTCTTCTGCTTCTACGATAAGTGACTCGGTTTCTACATTATTAATTTTAGAAGTACTGGCAAATTTGTCATTAAATTTTTCCATATAGGCTAGTAAGTTTTTGGGGTTATTTTCAGAAGAATCAACTTCATTTATATTTAGTTGTATGCGCGATAGACAGTCACTATTAGTATTTAATGCACCTTTTTTGTAAACTATATCATAGTCGTATTCTTCGAGTTTCAGACGCCATCTAACTAATTTAGAACTGGGGTCTTTTAAGGAAAATAGCCACTGGAGCGGCTTGTGATCAGTTACAATAGTGAATTTTCTCCCAAACAGATAGGGGCGAAAATATTTCACGGCCCAAACAATTGCAAGGAGTTCCTTTTCAAATGTTGAGTAATTTACTTCAGAATCATTAAGTGTTCTGCTAGCATATGCTACAGGTAAATCAGTTCCGATTTTTCCTTGACTAAGGACAGCGCCTAGAGCGAAGTTGCTCGCATCTGTCGTGAGATTAAATGGTTTAGAAAAGTCCGGATACTGCAATATGGGATCATTTATCAACATGTTTTTACATAATTCAAAACAATTAATATAATCAGTATCGTTAATGTTAATTACGGCATTTTTCTTTAAACGGTTAGTTAATGGTTTAGTTAATTTTGAAAAATCTGGTACAAATTTCTTATAATATCCAAGTAATCCTAGAAACGCTTTAATTTGTTTGATAGTTTTTGGAATTGGAAAATTTTGAATGGCTCTTATTTTATCGGGATTGGGTTTAACGCCTTCTGGTGTTACGATGTGTCCCAAATAAGCGACCTCTTTTCTTAAAAATTCAGATTTATCAATTTGTATTTTGAAATTAGATTCACGCAATCTTTTAAATACTTCTTTTAAATTATTTATGTGTTCTTGCAAGCTTGTACTAAAAACTATAATGTCGTCGAGATATACTAAACATTTTTCGTTTTGAATACCTCTTAAAATGTTGTCCATTACTCTCTGGAAGGTTGCAGGAGCTCCTTTCAGACCAAATGGCATTCTCAAAAATTCCCAGTGGCCATTTTCTGTAGTAAAAGCCGTTTTGGGGATATCTTCTTGAGCCATCTCAATTTGGTGAAACCCAGAGGAAAGATCCAAGGTAGTGAAGTACTGGCAACGACCTAGTTTGTCTAGTAGGGTAGTTATATTAGGTAGGGGATATCTATCTCCTAAAGTAATTTCATTAAGCTTGCGATAGTCTACATCTACAACAACTCTAAATTTTGGTTTACCTGAAGAATCTAATTTTTTTTGAACAACCCAAATGCTACTTGACCAAGGTGAGCATGAAGGTCTTATAATATTTTGATCTAACATATTTTTAATCTGACTTTGAACTTCTTTCCTATATATTTCGGGATACCTATATAATAATAATAATAATAATAATAAACGACTTTTATTTGTAAAATTCAATACATTATAAAGTATAACAATAGAGTTCTTAACCTATCAGTTGGCGAAGTCTAGCCTAGGGCTACTCGAACTTAACCATCTAATAGATTATTTATTACATATATTACATATATATTTAAACACATATATAAGTACCTACATATATATGTGACAAATTATGAAATTGAAACGCATTTTAGGTACGTAGTCTTAACCTAAAACTTATAATTAAAGAAAAAGGAAAACCTAAAAATTTTTCTCCTAACAAATACCTAACAAAAATAAAATCAAAGAGAAAAAAAAAACAGAAAAACCTACTTCACTCCTAGATAATTCCACGCTTCGGGCAGCAGGCAACAGACTAGCGGTGGGTCAAACTAAAGTCCTCTAGTTGCTTGTTTTTAATGATAGATTTCAATACAGATTTGAATTTTGTTATCGAAAATGTTTTTATATAATCGGGCAATGAATTATAAAAATTAACAGAGCTATACAAAAAACTTTTGTGAAAAAATGCTGTTTTATGTTTAGGAATAACGAATTTTGTTTTATTCCTGGTATTTCTAGGGTGTACACTGTCATTGGTCTTGATTTTTTCTCCGAAATACGTTGAGATGTATTTGCGTTTATTTATAAGCTCATGAAAAAAGATACCAAGATGTAATAGCCTTCGATTTGCCATATTTAGCCATTGAATTTCATTAATTTTATAAGATATTCTATCATATTTTCTAGTATTAAATATTAAACGGCAACACATATTTTGGATTTTTTGAATTCGAAATTTGTCACACTGTCTAAGGCATGGGCCATAAACCATGTCTGCATAATTAAAGTGAGACAAAACAAGGGTTTCACATAGCTTCTTTTTTAAGTCGACGCTTAAAATGTTACGACTATTATATAATTGTTTTAATGAAATATATGCTTTTTGGATAAGGTTTTTAATATGGCTCTCAAAATTGAGATTACTATCTATTACTACCCCTAAATTACGTGCTTCTTCGCAAAATTCAAGCTTTTCACCAGATATTTTTATATTACTAACAACTGAAAATATATTTTTACTTTTTTTCCGACCAAAAAACATAAGTTTAGACTTCGATGAATTAAGTTTTAAAGAATGTTCCTTTGAAATGTCTGTCATTATTTGAAGATCCCTGTTTAAGCTTTCTATTGTGAGGTTATGATTATTAATATTAAAATGACAATAAAGCTGAGTGTCGTCCGCGAACGCTTGAACCTTACAACACTGAGGAGATCTCAAAACGTCAGCAGTATATACGATAAATAGAAGTGGACCCAATATTGAGCCCTGGGGCACTCCTGAAAACACTCTACACTCTTCTGAATACTCTTCACCCACTTTAACTCGCTGAGTTCTGTTTTGCATGTATGATTTCATAAGTGTCAGAGAGTCAGCGTTGACGCCATAATATTTTAGCTTGGCGATTAGAAGCTCGTGATTGATTGTATCGAAGGCCTTGGAGTAGTCCAAAAGTATGAGAACGCTCTCTAAACCTTCGTCGTAAGCTTCAATAATATCATGTGTAACAACTGCCAAAGCTCCAGCCGTCGAGTGTGCCCTTCGAAATCCATTTTGGAAGTCCGGGATAATTGCATTTAAATTAAAGTAATTATACATTTGCTGATGTAATATTTTTTCCAAAATTTTTGACATAGCCGGTAGTATAGATATTATTCTTAAATCATTATATGTAGTGGGATTATTATTTTTAGTTAGAGGCCTACCTACACTATTTTTCCAAGAAGTAGGAAAATAACTCTGTTCAATACAGCAATTTACAATATTTGTAATAAAAGGATCTATGAAAGGGCTACACTGCTTAATCATATTAGCTGTTACACCATCAGTTCCACAGGCATTTGTTTTAATGCTATGAAGTGACTTGGAATAAATAGGTACCTCATAGGTAGTTCTTATTTTGTGTTTAATCTGACTTGTAAATGTTAGCTGATTACCATCGACATGAAATATGTCGGAATACTTTTTTATTAATTTAAGAATAGCTTCGCGCTCTTCTTTATTCATGTGTTCTGTACGAACCTTTGTTATATCAAATTTAAATTTTTCCGCGAAAATTGCATTAAAATTTGGACTGAAGTTTTGTTCGTATTCGTCGAACGATTCAACTTCTATTGGAGCACTTAAATCTACTTTAAAATATGATTCTGACGGATTTAAAATAGTGCATAAAGCTTGACTATTTTCCGCTTTAGTAAGACATTCCGGAATTTCTAGTTTTCCTATTTTTGTGTAAGGAATAATTATATCGCCATTATTGGTATTTTCGATATTTAATTTAATTATTTGTTCTGTGCGTGGAGCCACTACTATACAATTCGTGTTCTCGCAGTTTATTTAGAAATAATTTATTTTAATCTTACTAGTTGGCGTAATTAAGACGTTATTCACTAAATCAATTGTTGCATTTAGTTTTTTAAGATTATCTAAACCTAATAAGCAATCGAAATGATTATGAAATTTAAATATACAATATTCTAACCTAATTTTTTTCTTTATATTAAATATTTCTGAACATGGAATTGCTGTACAATATTTTTGTTGACTTGTACCGAGAGCTGATGATACCTTGAAAGGTTTTTGTATGATTGATTTGGAAAAAAAATTTTCGGCAATTTCCGGGGTTACAAAAGATTTTGTGCTGCCGGTGTCTATCAAAACTCTTAAATTTTGTTCGGGAAATATAATGTACGGTAATTCACTTTCAGAATTAGTAAAATTAAATAGTTCTACGTTCCTATTGCGTCCGATGACGTTTCCTCTAAAAAACGATTTTCATATTCAATATGACATTCAGTATTGTCGATATTATGTAATTCTTCAGAAAAGAAATTTCTCCTCTGATTTGTAAATTGTGTTTGATTTTGCCCATTATTTCTATTTTGAGCGTTGAATGGATTATATGTATTCGCTGTAGTTATACTCATTGGAGTAGGTTTTTGAAAATTTTGGTTTTGATTTGGTTTGAAAACGTTAGTATTTCTAGTTTGAATATTTGTTGCTCTACTTGTACTAGGTAAATTATTTGAATTAAAACCTCTGTTAAATTGTGTCTGTGCTTGAGTATTGCTTGAGTTAAAATTTTTATTAAATTGAGGCTGATAATTTTGTTGTAATTTTGGAGTATATGTGGGTCTCTGTATTTGATTATTTTGGAAATTATCTTTGCTTTGTGATACAAAATTATTTTTTGGCCTAGGTTTAACAAATGAATTTTTTGAATAGTTATTATTATTAGTCATATATATTTGAAAGTCATTCGTTAGAACATTTAAGGCTGTATTTAAATCACTAGGGTTTTTGGTACGCATTAAAGTGCCTAACGGTTCCTTTAATCCACGTAACAATACTCTTAGTGCTAAATTCCTAAAATAATTGCCTAATATGACTTGCTCATTGGCATTTGACCGTGTCATTAATAATGATGTCTGCAAGTTTAAAAGATGCTGTATTCTGTTATAAAATTCAAAAGGGGATTCGTTTCCCTGTGTTAATTCTGAAATTTCTATGCTCAGCGTATAAACATCTCTTTTATCTGCGTAAGTATTTAATAAAGCATCCTTCAAATTTTGCCAATTACTAATACTACATGCAGAAATATAAATCGCTGCTTGACCTTTAATTTTTGATAAAATGCTAGACATTAAGTATTCGTTTTGAAAATCTCCTATATCTACAGGGTTGTAAAATTTATTCACTAATTTTTCCGAAATTTCGATAAATCTAGGTAATAAGGCATTATCGCCATGGAAATCTGGGATCATATCCAAATATTCCTTTTTTAATTGAGGTACTACGTTATCTGTAAGCATTTTGAAATTTGTGTTTAAATTAATCACGGGTTTTGCAATTTTTAAAATTATTTCTTTACTTAAATTAGTTTGTGAGTCAGAATCTAAATCAGAATCAGAATCAGAATTTCCAGAGCTTCCTGAATTGAACAAATTATTATTATCTCTATACGACATAAAGTACTTACATTAGAAACAGGACTGCTTTCTCCATCTAGTCGAACTTGTAAGCAAGGAATTGGCAATATTCGTTTGGAATTCCTCTTCTTAACGGTCGAACTAACTTCTAGTTGAGTTACTCAGTTCACTCAACTAAGAGTCCCAAATTTCACTTTTAGGTATGTTAACAAATCGTTGAAACGAACCGGTGGTTATTTTCGCTAACGCCCGTTTAACATATCCTACTGACTGCGCCACTTATCTTTTCACGTATGGAAAAGGCTTTTTGAAAAAGATTTATTTATTGAGATAATTACAATAGTATGTTATAAGATCGGAAGTAGATTCTAGACTGAATAATAAAGTTTTACAATAATTTAATATTAAAATTAAAACATAAGCAAAAACAAGGTTCACTATGAATTTGAATAACTGACTACTATCACAGTATCAACAACAAAAAACAATAAAATAGAAATAAAGCGTATGATTGAGATCAATAATTCAAATAAAATATTACTAAAGAAGAATAACAAAAAATTATATAAAAAAACAAATTTTGAATATATCAAAATTTCCAGACTTATTTCTGTTTTCAAAAATGTCTACAAACCTCTTGACCTCTTGATCTCTTGACGCCGTCTTTCAGCAGCATCTGCTTTGGCTTTCCTTTTATTTTAAAAGTTGCTGTTGCTTTTTATTTCCACATTATTTTGTGAAGTACTGGGAATGGCTTCCTGTATATCTGTTTCTGTTGCCACTTGTAGTCCTTGTAAACTAGAACAAGTGGCAGAAGCAACTACTTCTGGTGTTTTAGACAATATTTCATCTAAGGCAAGAAAAAATTTCCAAGGTTTGGCACTATTGCCTGTTTGCTTATTTCTAAGTTTGACTTCAACATATTTCTTTTTTAAATTTTTCCATTTGTTTTCTGCTTGAATTGGAGTACAAGGACATTTGATTCTTTCCTCTATTTATTTTGCAATTTTTGTCCAAATTTTCTTTTTAATTGTAGTTTTTTTTATACAGCGATATCAATAGCATGTTGTTGCATTCTGTCCAAAGTTTGACTACAACAATAATTCATTATTTAAAAACATTTTAATATCGAGCAGAAGATTCTTAATAGAAATCAATAATATTTGTTTATTATCGTATACTGCATAGACTAATTTCTACTGCAAGTTTAACATCTAAAATCATGAGAATTAAGACTACTTATTAATAATAATAGTACTCACCATCATCTACTGTCTGCTTATTTTCACACATTATGCTGTTTTCATTTTTATTTCCATCAGCACAAAATTGTTTGCATACTAACTCTGCATCATCGTCTGTTTGGTCAGTTCCTTCCTCAGTATTTTGATTGTTTACTTTTTCTTCAGCAAAATGTTGGTTATATACAACCTCTGCATATCTTATTCTATATTGAGGATCTGAGGAATAAATGTTTTGATTAACTAGTGAGAACAATATTTGTTAAGTAAAAGAAAATATTGTCCCAGCATTTCAAATTTTAAATTGGTTAACCAGTAACCTAAACCATATATTTTTGTAGCTACAATTTCTTTAAGGACAACAAAAACTATTTTATACCCTACAAATTTCTACATTGTTTTATTACTATTTAGCTTAAAAATATCAATTATGGTGCACACCATCACGCTCACGCTAACCCTGCCAATAATGTTTTTGCTACTATTATTGCTCTTCTAGATATATATTACATTACAATCCTAGGTTATAAGTATTATAATGACCGTCAATGCTGGGAAAATATCGTATTTTATTTAATAAATCATGTTACGTTCTAAATATTGGAAAACAATATCATAGATCTACTATTTGGTTGAATATTCACCTGTTATGAGCTGTTGACGGGTTTCATAATCTGTCTGCACGCTGAACCTAACATTAGCATATTCTAATTCAAATTGGAATATTTCATCGTTGCATGCCATTTTTTAAAACTTATACAAATGAACACAAAACTCAAATTAAAAAAATGAGGTTATATTTATATGAATATCAAATGTCAGTTTAACTTGATTTTAGCCGAGTGTGAAAAGTTTATAACCATTTCAACTCTGATCGAATTATCGTACAGAGAACAGTTTAGAAAAGTTTAAAAAGTTCTGAATTAAAAGAAGCTTCGGGTTGAAAAGTTAGAAAAGTGCGTAATTATCGTACTTAGCTATAATTCAAGACTAGAGATGGGGGTACAATATGAAATAAACTATTAAATCTGTGTATTTTGTTCAGGAAATTTGTTTCTGACATACATATAAAATATTGTAATTTTTAGTATTGATACTTTTCATAACGATATTTTCTAATATTAAGTATTTCAAAATAATATATTTATAACGGTACGTTGTATTGGTACTTTCTACAGTATAGCCCATCTCTATATATGTCAAATTATTTGAAGTAGCTGCCACATTTTGAGGTTAGTAATATGCCAAATCGCTACTGACTAAATAAATTGAGTGTCGTGGACAAAGTATAGTATTCTACTCGCAATTTATGGCCATAATTCACTTAGGTGACTTGCGCCCCTCGCCTGCGGCTCGTGACGCAAACGTCACCCATCGTGAATTATGGCTATCATAAATTGCTCGTTTAATAATATACTATTAAGAGTTTATAGTTTTGATTTTACATGCAATTATTTATGTAAAAATTTCACGTTTGCATAAAAATATCGAGGGGCTTTTCACGAGTAAAATTTTGTACACGTATTTCCGAAATCGGAAATAATTTCCTAATATTTGCGATATTTCTGAAAATTCCTAATATTTCCGAAATGTTTCTTATATTTCCCATATTTGTTATATATTTCAGATATTTCCTATATTTCTTATATATTTTCGATATTTCCAAAAAATTTTTCATATAAAACCTTATCGTTATTTACCAACTAATTTATATTTTCCTGTCCTGTTGCACTACATAATGGCAAAGTAAAAACATTACATTCAAAGGCTCAATCTAAGCCAAGGCTTTCATGTCTAAACCCAAAAAATGTTATTTATGCGTTAGTTTTAAAAGAATCATTTTTAATATAAAAATTTTAGTTCTGGTACTAAAATAACAAATGATTACCTCACCGTGGAAGCTTTGCGTATTAGTTCTTTTCACGCAGTCTCAAAAGTTTTTCCTCTAGGAGATATATAGGTAGTGTGGCGTTTTATTAAGGGAGTCTCTCAAATTTATGATCTTGGAAAAATAAAACTATTTTAAAGCTGATATTTTTTATTAAAAATGTCTAAAACCAAATGGCAATATAGTCCGACAAAAATTTGTGCGCCAATTTCGATGACCGACAGCTTAAACTTGATTGTTATTTTAGTCCTGGGCCCAGAACTATTATTGCCAATATCGAGGGACTCGCAGCTTAACGTGGAGTCAATCCACTCGTGCCACCACTAAAATTCATCAGATAGAAGCGCAAAACTTCTAAAAATGGTGGGTATCGAACCCACACATGCTAGCACAGTTGACATTCGAAAGCTTTAAAAGTCTTATAAGTAAAATGGGAAATAACTGAAATAAGCCAATTTCTTGAAAAGTAAATTTTTATTCTAGAAGGAGAGTATAGGTGTAGGTACTTGATTTTATGCTATGGACCCGTATTTCATCTTTTTGTAATTTTTTTCAATTTGCATTTTGTCCGTTCGTTTGAGGCTAAAAGGATGGGTTCCATTGGAATTAATAAGCGGCTTGGACCCGTTCATAATTAATTCTCAGGATCTTAACTATACTATTAATGGAGTTCCACCTATCACAAACATGGATATCATTTCTTATTTGGTATTTACCCATAGTTTTTATTCGAAAGAACAAATGAAGGCATTCAAAAGTTTGCAAGCATATAAATATTTTGAGTCTGGCTTTGTTTTACAAACAGGAACTAAGATAGTTGATGGTTTTTACATTTTAATTGGAAAAGTAAGATTTTTGGTTCATTTCCTAATAATAATTTTGTGCATTTTATTTTAGTATGTCCTTATAATGTAATTAAATTAATTTTACTAAAATACCTTTTCAATTTTAGGTGAAACATTCTCAGAAAACCACTTTGAAACCATTAGAAGCCTGGGCAATTATTGCAAGAGATGGAAGTGTGTGCACTGCCCACTGTACTTGCATGGCGGGGAACAGTGAGGTTTGCAGCCATGTAGGTTCATTACTTTTTGCTGCGGAGTATGCTTACTCCAGGAAACAAGCATTATCTTGCACAGATATGCAGGCATTGTGGCCAATGCCAAGTTTGTCTAGCCAAGTGTCAATGGTGCGTGTTAGAGAAATGGACTGGGAAAAAGAATCTGTTCAGAAAGCAAATTGTGATATACCTCCAGTGTCAAATGAAGAACTAAACTCCATGCTGGAAAGGTTTTCTAAGATGGGCAAAAGTTCTACTCTTATGAGGATCGTGGAGCCATTTGCGGAAGAAATGTCAAAGCAATCAAACAGAAAGATTGCTTCGATTTTAAATATATATATAAAGAAGAATATATCTTTAAATCATATGTTGATCTAATGCAGATTTGCAAAGCAATTGATTTATCTATAAACAGGGTCCAGATAAATGAAATTGAACAGGCTACTAGAAGCCGGAGCGAAAATCAAAACTGGTATGCTCAAAGAGCAGGCAGAATAACTGCTTCCAAATTTAAGTTGGTTTGTTCCACAAATAAAAGTAAACCTTATCTGTCACTTCTAAAATCTATTTGCTATCCAGTGAAGCTACTTTTTACCACCAAGGCCACTTCTTGGGGTTTGGTCCATGAGAAAGATGGAGTAAATGAATATCGAAATTCGATGGAAGAAGAAAAACATGAGAATATTGTGGTAAACGAAGTTGGACTTTTAATAAGTGAAAGGTGGCCACAGTTAGCAGCCACTCCTGATAGATTAGTATATTGTGAGTGTTGTGGTGGGGGTTGTCTTGAGGTGAAGTGCCCTTACCTATTATATACTGGTAAAATACAGGATATAAAGGAGTATTTAAAGATGAAATCTTCATGTTTGGCCAAGAAAAATGAAGATTTTTTTAAGGAAAAATCATGCATATTATTATCAGGTGCAAATGCAAATTTTTGTTTCAGAATTGCACTATTGTGATTTTGTTATTTGGTCTCCCAGTATCTTCTTTAAGGAGAGAATATTGCCAGATTGGGAATTTTGAAATGAACATTCCCAAGTGGCATTGAAATTTCATTCCGAAGTAATAATGCCAGAGCTATTGGGAAGATTCTTTACCAGAGATGAAGGTATGGCCAAAATTATCCATTGGTGTAAATGTAAGGAAGTCGATGATGGGAGACCAATGATAAAATGCGATGGAGATGAATGTAAAACACAGTGGTTTCATTTTCAGTGTGTGGGACTGGACGATGTTCCCACTTCTTTATGGTTTTGTGAGGAATGTTGTAAAAAACATTAAAATCTTACTACACACTAAACTTCATAACAAATTTCTTTATTTGAAAAAAACTATTGATGTTTTACTTTATGAAATGATGATATATTTGTGATTATACAACTCGCTGTACATTATTCCTATACAGCTGGAGAAGCTTAATAAGTGATAAGCCTTTGGGATTATCGCGTTTGGTGGGACAGTTGTTTCTATCATGGTCACATAATCAAATATTTAATTGTGACCTAATTTGAAAAATATCAAACCAAACGACATTTGGAAGTGTTTCTTTGCCTGAAGTGGATGAATATATAAAGTTATTTCAGCACATTGTAAAGTTTTGTAAAGGTTAATTATGTAATTGTTAGCTTTGCTATTAAATAAAGATTATTATTATTATTTAACTTATTTTTAATGAATATCAGATTATTAAAATGTATTGTTTTATTGAAATATGATTACTATCCACTTGCCTACATTAATTGAAATACAAAGAAACATTCACTTCAAGACAAAACAAATATCTTCTGAAGGGGCCAAAATATTAAAACCCAATACTAATTGTTTAATAATTTTATTTTAAACTAAATCTTTCTTACAATAATGAAAAATCACATTTGCTAAAGTTAATTAAAACTAAAACACATAACTCGATTAGTACTTTGTGGTTTGCGGATAATAAATCATATAGGTAATACAATTAAATAAATAAAACAAGTTTTAATTAAATGAAAAGGAGAAAAATCATAAAGCTTCCAAAAAAAAAATTATTTGCAATGTTTCTTTTCTATAGTGGGATAATGGGTGGAGAAATATTAATAAATGCACAACAGACAACAATAATTTTGTCCAAGATGTTAACCTTCTTTAACATACTGATCGGAATAGTCCCCTTTAAGATATTAAATTTATTTTTAATGGATCCAATAACCTCTCTACATGGATTCTGACATGTGCAATTTGTCTCGTTTCTTCAATATCTAAAGGGTGTAATTGTGTTTTCTCTTTTGTAAAAGCAGGCATTCGTAATTTAGCCTGAAGAACACCTAATGTTTCTTCTATCAGAAATCCTCTATCTGCTAAAACAATGTCACCCGGAGTAATATAATCACAGAAGTTACTGCCTCCAACAATTTGCTTGTCTGAAACACGGCCACCCCAAGCATCACTAATGAAGCTAATAATTCCCTGGGGAGTAATACCAATTAAAAATTTTATTGTATGATGATGCTTGTAGTTAGACCAACATTGTTGTTGGGTCATTAATTTTGGGGGTTTTTCTATGAAAATTTCAAAGCAATCGATTATAACAGTGGTTTTATCATGGAATGCGTCCTTAAAACAGAATGGAACATTCTTTTTTAAATCGCTTCGCTCTGGTCATATGATTAGAGATTTAAACCTTCGATATAAGATGTCTATCAAGTTTTCAAAGTAACTAGAAGCTGTTGTGGGAGATATCTTAAAATTATGAGCGATTAGTTCAAAATGGAGATCTAAGCGCATCTTAATTAAAGTAAGTACTAATTGACTGAAGGCATAAGAGCTGTAGTGGCTGTACTTGGAATGTATTGTTCAACTAGTGGAAATATAATAGTCTTGAGGGACTTATAGTCCATGCCTGTGTAATATCTCCATTTTTCTTCATTAGAAGTATTATCCATCAATCCGAAAGGTGAATTATCTACTTTGCTTTGTAGATCTGCAATTGTTTTTGATGCAAAAGCAATTTGCTCAAATTTTATTGCAAGTTCTTCCATAGTAATATCTGTCTAAATCGCAGTTCCTCCATCTTACGAGTTAACATTTGGTTCAGTGCTAGTACCTTGATCCAAATCCATACTATCCACCTGTAAATGTTTAGCTGTCTTGCTTAAGGCTCCGTTATTAGCCACCACGTTGAAATAATGAACCTCAGCTTCCACTGAAAACCACAAGATGGGGAGAGGATGTTGTTTTACCCAAAATTTGGATCATATATTCTCGGAACTATTAATTTAGTTGACCAAATAAGTGGTCAATGATTGATTACTATTATATTCTTGCATAAATACTTGTTCAACCGTGTACCGGAGAAATAATCACGCGTCGGTCCCCACTTCCCATGCCAGTTTGTATCATTCGATGCAATACCGAGTGATATATTTACCGAGATGTTATAGTTTTCGATATAATTTTCATTTCTTATCTGTTAACCAGAGATAACGTGCTGTGGAGATAACTAGGCAACGAGGGTGAATTATTATCTGTTTTGTAGTTGATACATTTTTGTTTTTATACAAAAAGGTGAAAATCTGACGAAAACGCTTTAGCAAAAGCTTGATATTGTGTTGTGACATTTGAGTTTTAGTGTTAGTGGTTTATATTGGATTATTTTGAACAATCTGTGATTGTGAAGTTAGTTTTTTGGGTACGTACTGCAATAATATTATTCTCACATATAAATCTATAAGAATATAAACCATTATAGAATTATGAGTAGGTAATGCGTATATCAAGGAGTTGAATAAATATGAACCAGTGAAGTCACAAAATATAGCGAAAACACTTAAAACTTTGTCTGTTCTTATCGATATCATACTTAATGAAACAGACCTATAATAATTTTGTTTTTAGGCCACTTCGGTCTCAAACTGTAGGATGGGAAGAAAGCAGGGAAAATTTCCCAGTAGGGTGAACAAGAACAAAAAAACGAAGATTTCAATGGCTCGAAAATTATATTGGCAGAAAAGAAAACAGTTAATTATTACTATTATTATTATTATTATTTTTTTAATTATTGTTTTGCAGGACAAACCTCGATCTTGTAGAGAAAAAAATTGAACATGATCACTCCTACTGCAGTGACATATCAGTAACAGCAAATTCTTCTGTTGAATCTGTTGATGCTGATATCCCGGGATCAGAGATTGATGCAGGGTAAGTTCAGGCTTCATTTCACATCCCCCCAAAATTGAAAGTATACAGCATGTTCATTAATATTTTGGTATAATTAACTGCGAATCAATTCGTTACAGAGGAAACTGTAAATTTTAGGTGAGTTATGAGTTGTGAGAAAAAAAACGAATTGTTTTATTCAGTTTTAACCAAAATATTTATGTGGTTCCAAGACACAATGGGAACAGGAGCAGGAGTGTACAGTGAAAAGAGAAACACAAAAGGCTC
>CAJUYI010002664.1:0-17845 GCA_910591695.1 Galerucella pusilla | reverse complement strand
GCAGTGCTCCCGGCATCTGAACGGCTCCCAAAATGGAAAAAAAAAGACACAATATAATATTTTGTTTTTCAGAAGCTCGGTAGTAGATGTTACCGCAGTTGATGTGAATGTTCCTGTCAGTGAAGTTATCGATGAGTCAATTTCTCTTGATGAATTCTCATTTATTTCCAAAGATGAATATGAAAGGTAATTAATTTTATTATATATTATGTATCTTGCACATAATAATATATATGTATATTTATAGTATAACACAACATTAAATACCTGTTGAACACATAGCAGCCCCACCGAATGCTGTGGCCTCTGGTAATAGGATTGTGGATCTTCAACACATTTTGAGTTGGTCCATGAAGTTGCAGCTCAATCATTCTAAAAAATGTTCAGTGGGACAACTGAATTTAATAAACGAAGAACATTGTGGGCTTTTTAGCATTTTAACCTTCAAATGTGATTTTTGTGGGTACGAAACCAAACAATCAACCCACAAATATGAGCCAAACAAACAACCACCTTTTTCTCAAATAAATGTAAGTGCTGTTTGGTCCACAATATCCACTGGAAGTTCCTATTCAACTCTTAGAGAGAAATTATCGATTATGAACATAACACCAATGCCCTACAGTTTATTCCAAAAAATAGAAAATTATCTAAGCGATGCCTGGGAGAAAAATCTATGGAAGTGCATTGAATTTGCTGGAAAGGAAGAATATGAAATTGCTTTCAATAGTGGACAAATTGATAATGATGGTATTGTTTGGACCACCATATATGCAGATGGTGGTTGGAGTCATCGCTCATTTGGTCACAGTTATAATGCTTCTTCTGGTGTGGTTAGTACCTCAACAATATTAATTTATTTATTGTCGAAAATTTGAAAAAATTCTTTTATTATTAAAATTTCATTTTCAGACAATTATTATAGGAAAAGCTACAGGCAAAATTTTATTTCTGGGAGTAAGAAATAAATACTGTTGTGTTTGTGCACGAGCTGAACACAACAATGAAAGTCCCTCAGAACATGTTTGCTTCAAAAATTGGTCTGGCTCTTCAGGAGCAATGGAAGCAGACATTATTGTTGAGGGATTTAAAACAAGCATATCAATGCATAATCTGAAATATTTGAAATTTGTTGGTGATGGTGATTCTTCAGATAAGAAAAGAAGTGTCATATGGAAGTGATGTTGAAAAAATTCACTGTACCAATCACGCAGTGAAGAACTACGGAAAGGCACTGTACAAAATCAAAGCGGACACCACCATTGATTCGAAAGGACGGAAACTGCTTACTACACAAGTAATAAAAAACTTGGAGGAAATAGCCATGCGGGCTTTATACATAAACGCCCATGGTGTGGTTGCAGCATTAAAAGCAGATTTGGAGAATGGACCTAATCATGTGTTTGGAAATCATGCTAATTGTAAAGCTAGTTATTGCAATAATGGAAAATAGTAAAATTGAGTTGCTGGAAAAGACAGGCATTTATTACCCTATAATTGGTAAGTCATAATTTGTTTTATTTGAATTCACCACTTACAAACCAATTGCCATTTAGGTGCTCTGGACCGGTTAATTGTCAAAGGCAATCAATTGATTGACAATGAGACCAACAATCGGGCGGAGATGTTTATGTCGATATTTGTAGGTTCAATGCGGGAAAAAGGCTGAACTTGACACAAAGAGGATCCTTTGCAACACGTGCCAATCTAACAGGACTTCGATATAATGATGGTATTTCTTGGCAAACGGAGTCATGGAAGGCCATCATGAATAGAAGTCCTGGTAAACATTTTAAATCTTTCATCGATGAAAAGGAGAGGAGCCATGAATTAGAATGCAAGAGAAGGATTGAATTTCCTGCATCTAGGCCTAAGAAAATTTCAAAGAAAAATATCCTGACCCCCAAACAAGAGACCACAATTCAAGATTATGGCGAGAAAGCAGAAGTAACATCATTAAGTGATGAAGAGTTACTTTTTGAGAAAAACAGAATACTGCAAAGATTTCAGGTAGTATGAGTTGTATGTGTATGTAGTTCATATTATTGATGCCTTATACTCTATAGGTTTCCCAAGAAGAGGCTGAAAGAATAGAAGGGAGATCAAAGGACAATGGGAAAATCCTTTTTTTAGATCGGTCCGGAAAAATCGCCTAACAGCTTCTTTCTTTGGGGAAGTGTGTAGAAGAAGAACAAAAACAAAATGCCACAATTTGGTGAAGAAGCTTTTATATCCCAATAACTTCAGCACAGAAGCTACCGAGTATGGGAAAATTAAAGAGAAAGCTGCCATAGCAAAATTCAAAAAAGTCGACCAAGCTGTACAGTTACTGAATCTGGTTTTTTCGTCGATGTTGAAAACGGTTATCTTGGCGCTTCACCTGATGGTAAGTATTTTTTGGTGTAGGTAATATAAATACGTCACAATGTTATCTTGTGCAGGGTTACTTGGAAATAATGCAATCATTAAGGTGAAGTGTCTTCATAAAGTCCACAAGGCTGGCATAAGTTTGATGGATGCAGTACAAAAAGATAAAACACTATGTGTTCAATTGAATGAGAACAATAAAATTGTTTTGAAACGAACTCATCATTACTTTTACCAAGTATGTATAGAGGGAAGTAATATGTATTTAGGTAGGAATTTATACTTGTTTTTTATTTAGGTGCAAGGGCAATTGAATATTGCGAAGAAAGACATGTGCTTCTTTATCATTTATGTTAACGATAAAGAAGATCTTCATGTTGAAGTTATTTTAAAAGATGAACGTTTTTGGAAAGAGAATATGTTACCACATCTCAAAAGTTTTTACTTAGATAAAGTCCTCACTGAGATAGTACTTAGAAGAATTCCCAAGGGATTAGAGGCTCTTGAATAAAAATTGATGTCAGTATTTTTCAGGACTAGGAGGAGTCAATACCTATAACATCATAAAATCATTAAAAAAATGACAAATATAATTTTATATTTTACTCTCATTAATATAAGTTTTTTTTTTGTATGTTAGCAAATATTTTGCTGGGCGACGACCCAGTACTGTAGTGGAACGCGTTTGATGCGATAATTACAGTCAAGCAAAGTCGGACATGGTTAGTACTTGGATGGGTGACCATGACAGAGAAAACCATCGTATAGGGCCCGTACAGCCTGCAGCGAGCTAGCATATCACAGCTCGCAGGCATTATACCAACGAGCACGAGGTATAATATAGATATGTCGTCTTTTGGAAGAGACGTAAAACCGAGGTCCCGAGTCCATGGATGTTGGGCGAACACTAACGGGTTCGCCAAAATTTCCGGTTAGGGGTAGAGTGCTCCCGGCGTCGGTGATTAGCCTCAGTTGCAGAAATACACCGACGTTGAATAACAGAATAGAAAAAAATATTCAAATGTTTATTTTCTAGATTTTTCTTGAATGGGTCGTAGAAAAAATATACTGTTCGACTCGTGTGGATTGTCCATATCGCACTTGAACAATTGAGCACTCCGTCTAGGGCATCGTGCTCAAACTCCGTCGTCGTGCGATATGGCCATCATATCCACACTAGTTGCACAAACTACTATTTTCTATGACCGTGCGTTTTAACCCACTTTTCCGCATGCATTTTAGTTTTGAAGGTGTCAGGTTTCCCGCACTATTGCGGGAAAGTAAAATTATGCAAATTTTGACCTTATTAGATAGTTTTTTACTTCGGAATTTATAACTATTGTTACAAGAGGTAAATAAATATTTACGAAATAGTCCATCGAATAAAATCTACATATTTTCTAGCTTTTTGTTGCATTTTTAATTTTTTGAAAATATAAAATGATGAAAATATTTTGATATAACCCTGTACATTCTTTAAAGTAGTGTCACAAAACAATTATCAAACCACCAGGGTTTGATATAAGAAAAATATATCAAATAAAATTCTTCCATCTATCACTTTCCGCACTTGTTAGGAAAATAACTATTTATTTACCTACTATTTGTTTTTGACTATTATTCTATAAATATATATTAAATTTGTGTTTATTTTTATGGTTTCACCTAAATTGCACTAAATTAGTTGGTGAGACGTACGATTCTGTGACATCAAGAATTTTATTGTGATTTTTGTTATGAACGAGAAAATGATTCTCAGTGTTCTTCACCATTATACCAGAATTTTATGTTTTTTGTGTTTTTGGAGTTTATTTTTGTACTTTATATGTATCCTTGTATATTTTCTAAATAAATTATGAAGAAACAAATTTTTTTTATTCTAGCTATTAGGTAGGTACTATACCAACTTGCTCATTTTCACAAAGAACGTGCCAATAAATATGAACGTTTTTAATTCAAATTCCAACAATAAAATTTTTCCTACTAGCGTGCGGAAAGTAAATTTGTTAAATTTTTTGGGAGTATACTGACATTTGAACATTTAAAATATATATTTGTATGATTGTAGTGTACCAAATAACTGGAAAATTAATAAACTTATTATAATCCTGCTATGATTTTTAATAAAAAAAAAACTTATTTTTATATAATTTTTTAAATGCCCTGGTATAAACCTCGTCGAATGGATGTCAAATAATAATAATTAATTTGTTGACATGTATTTAACAATAAATGTTCCTTTACGCTAACTGTTGGGTTATTTTGCACATGCTAGTAGAAAAAATAGTGTACCTAACACGTGTGTAAAGTAACTTTTCCGCACGCGATTGCTGGCATGCGGAAAAGTATCACTTTCCGCACTAGTTAGGTGTAAGTATTGATCTGAAGTAAATTGCTGGCGGCCTACTACTAGCATACGCCTGACCGGCAACTAGCTTATGGGTGGTCGACTACTAGAAAAAAAACACACTTTTAAAATAAAAATTAACAAAGAGTATTATTTTTTTTCAGTACATAATAGTCTTTTAGTTGTGCTATCTTACTATCTCAGAACTAACATCCTAACTTGAAAAACACCTGAGCAACTATCTAATTTAAATGGCCGATACTAGCGAAGTGACTCTCTTTATTATAAAATTTATATCATTATTATTTTTCCGTCTGTATGAGAAAATAATATTTCGATTATTTTTTATATATAAATTTTGTTTGACGCTTTTTTTACTCCGTGTGTACGTCATGTTTGTTTTACGTTTTTAAAACCACAGGCAACTCTATCCTATCATTCTTGTCCTATACTGGAACGAAAACAAGAACACTGTTGCCAGCTACTGCCTAAATTATTTACCAGATCTTAGCCTAAATATCTAAAATATTAAAAAACCATGACAAATCCTTTAATTTTAATAAAACCTACAAAAACAAACAACATTCAATTGAATAAATCAATATAAATAAATGAAATCACTTTTAAACATCTAACTTAGCTTAATGTGATTTATTATTATAAAGAGAAGATATAATGCGAGATCTTTGATTGTCTATATGGAAAACGCCTTGAAGGCGTTCGTGTATAACAAATACTTTCGCTATTAAAAGTTAACAAGCCAATATTATTGCATTACACTGTAGTACACACGTTGTACCAGTGTACATTTAGATCAGGGGTGTCAAACTCAATTTACATGAGTGCCATTTTTTCTTCGAGGCATGCTTGGGGGGCCGGCTTAAAAAAGTTTGTTTATATCATGATGGAAATCTTTATTCAACGAAATATATAAAATAACATAAAATAAAAAAAGTTATATCTATATAATACATAAATAAAAGTTTGGTATAGTAACTATGTGATTGGTTGACCCCAGCAAAGCGGGCCGGATTCGAATGCCTTGAAGGCCGATCGTGGCCCGCGGGCCGTATCTTTGACACCCCTGATTTAGATTATCGAGAGTACGAAATCTGATACAATTGTACCCGTTCTGGCAACACTGGATTGGAAAATTAGAGTCTTATATCGGAAACTATCCTTTCGATATATACCTATCACTCGAATGATACTCATTCAGTAAGCGCCCTCTGATGCCGAGTCGGTTCAACTAAATAAGACTGAATTTTTGGCTACCATATTTGAATTACGGCGCTAATAATGCCGCTTTTATTTCATTCAGTTCTTGATAAAATAACAATATTTTCGCTGCATTGTCATACATTTGTCAATAAAATAATGTGATGAAGGATGTATCACCTTTATTTCATTTCAATCTTCATTTGACAACGTCTGTTAAATTTATTACTAACACGAAACCCATATTAATTATGATGCACACTACCTTAACATTTTGGCAATCGATATAACACCTTACATCTCATCTAAAATCGTTAATAAAAATTAACTGAATGAAAAACGTAAGCCATGTTTTTACGGTCATATTTTCATTCAATAACGGGCCCTTAAGGTTTAAGGTACTGGTATATCAAATTTGCATATCCTATTGGAAATAAGCAGAATCTAAACACACAAAAATAAATATTACAAACAAAACTTATGTATTTAGAAATCTACAATAAAGTAAAAAATCCTCTTACATTTAGCATCTTTTGTCTTTTCTCCAGACGTTCATTTCTGTCCAAACCTTCAGGCTTTCTTACCACAGTCTGTGAAATATGCCCCATATTTTGAGAAGGAACCCAATCTGGATGATCCTTGTTCTCCAATAAGGCAGGCTCACTTATTAATCATAAAAATGTATTAAGAGACTAAAACCACTAAAATTTCCTTTTTCAAAACACCGAAGAAAGTTACTTTTCCATAAAGTTTTAGAAACTTACCAGTTGCAGACTCTCTGATATTTTAGCTTTGATTCGGTTAAATCATCACGCTTTATGGCAGCTATCCCTACGTGTTTTCGATAAATCATTTTTATGTGCTTATTGGGTAAACTGAGTATGCTGGGAATTCTATAAAACGACACATTGTCACGATCGCCTCGACATCCGCAGTTAACAACAATACAAGTCACAGGCATAATAATAATAAAGGTCTCTAAGAACACTGGGCCTCTATTCTTGAAGTCGTTCGAATAACGTCCGTATACGATTTCTTCTCGAACGACCCTTTCGAATGCGAATAGCAAATAGTATTCTTGAACACTCTACGGAATATAATTCGAATGCGAAACTTTTAAGACGGATTCTCATGCATCCGATATCCGACGATACGATGATACGAAAATAATTCTATTGGTTGAAGTTATGGATTTGTGATTGGTTGGAGAATTCAAATGCTGGCATTTCATCCGATATCCGAAAGCTACGACGATCCGAAAGTCTTCCTATTGGCTGCGAACATTCGTTTTTTATGGGCTGAAATGGCACTTGACACTTTGACAGTTGACATTGTAGATTGCAGTCATTGTTTCTGCAGTTTGATTTTTATCAAAATATAATTTGTGATTTCGGTCATATCTTATTTAAGTTATAAACTGCTTAAAATGTCAGCAAGTGATCCAGAAACGATGGAATCAACGGTATGTTTCTGTTTTACAATATATATTATAGTGTAACTAATGTTAATGTGATGACCTTGAATTGTATTACAAATTTCATGCAGGTTAATTTTATCCACTATATTAATTTGAATTATATTTGGAAAGCATTATTTCACAATATTCGAATTTATAAAACAATTTTTCTCACGCCATTGGGCGGCTTTTTCCTTCAAAGGGATTAAACATATGGGTCATCACATTAACAATAGTTACACTTATACTATATAAAATAACTATATGTAGTTATATAGGTAACTATATATAACATATTGCTTGTGGCTCCAACTGTATACAATCCCAAAGAAAATCCTATATTCAAAACATTTAATTTTAGGTTTGTGAACAACAAGAGGATAGTGTTATAGTTGAAGAATGTACTGTTGAGGAATTGTTGATTTCCTGTGTCCAGGCTCGACCTCCTCTATGGGATTCCAGGCTTTCATTGAAAGAAAGGTCAAAAACCATAAGGGACAAACTATGGTTGGAAGTTTTCCAAGAGTTTGGCGAAAATCCAGAATATTCATTAGAATTTCTGCAGAAAAAGTGGCGCAATTTGCGTGATACATATGTAAAGATCAGAGGAGATTATGTACCCAGTGGATCAGCACGAAGAAGAAGAAAAAGTGGGAGTTTTTTGACTTGATGTCATTTTTAGATGATACCCTCAGCTACAGAGCCACGGTGTCCAATCTTGAGTCATCAAGTAGCACATCTCCATTGTTGTCTCCCACATTTAGTGAGCCTGAAACGCGCAAGCCTCAGACTCAAAAAATAGAAGGAGCTATTATTGAGGCCCTAAATAAAATTAATTCGCCAATAGAAGTTGTTCCAGAGACCATAAACCAACCTGTAAATCCGATATGTCTAAGAATTTCTGAGATTCTTAATCAGATGCCACAAAAAGCAAGAACTCTATTGGAAATTCAGCTGCTCCAAGTGACATTTGATGGTGCAAAAGATTATTGGAAATAAAATTTGTATATGTTAAGTTTTAGGTTAGTTATTTCAACATTTTCAATATAATATTACCTAGTTTTAGATTTTTGGTAGCTATTTGTATGTTTTTATTCATAAAACTAAAATTGACTTAAAAATAAACCAGACAGCTTTTTTCACTTTATTTATTCCACTGGAATGTAACTGCCCCTTCTTGTATAAAATACATAGCTAATTCATTTCTCATGTTTTCTGCACTTTTGCCATACATGTTTGTGCTTGTCCTCTTCACAGGAAGGAGGTTCAAACTTCCTTCTTTTCTCCATTCTCCCTCAATTATCTTCCCTGTCTACATTTTCATCTTCCCTGTCTACAGAAATTGAAGTACAATACCTTTTATCCGTGCCAGTATTTGATTCTGAATGAATCAAATAGTTATGCAAGCACACTGTCGCCTTCACAATTGCCATTACTGTAGATTGGCTGGCTATAATTGGTTTTCTATAGATTCGCCACCTCGAAGCCAGAATGCCAAATGCATTTTCAATTACCCTACGAGCCCTGCATAACCTAAAATGAAGTCAAATTCAGAAAAGCTTTATCTCGCCTAGGATTTTATATTCAACATGTTTTTCTTAATTGATGAGTGTATTTTATTTTTAACTCTGTTGAACATATTAACCAGTATGTATATGTATTACCTGTAGTTGAAAATTTGTTTGATTTGTGATAGAAAGCGGCCTGCATAAGGCCGCATAAGAGATGTTGACAAAGGAAATGCTTCATCGGCAGCAATGTAATAGCTTATCAGCTCTTCTCTAACTCCTAGTACAGAAGGAGGTGGAAGCTTCATAGTGCCAGCTGTCAGTGATTTCCCTATATTGGAGTTCTTGAATATGCCCCCATCGCTATGTCTACCCTCAGCACCAATGTCCACAATACTAAATCTGTAATTGGCATCACATAATGCTAACAGAACGATACTGTAATTATTAAAGGATGATCCAGACTTTGCAGGTGCCTGGAGAAAAGAATAAAAACAACAATATATAACTAATTAAGAAATATTGTATAAAAAGTAATTTGATAATATAAAACTTTTAATCACCTGAATGACAACATGCTTGCCATCAATAGCCCCAACACAATGAGGCAGCTGCCATTTTTCTGAAAAATCCTTGGCGATTTTTAGCCAGGATGCTTCACTTGGCCTTAACAATACCTTCTCATTCAAACAATCCCAGATAATGTTACATGTTTCATTAATTATAGCTGAAACTGTAGAAGGAGCAATTCGAAAAGAATATGATACTGACATCATGCTGTCCCCACTAGCAAGATATCTAAAATAAGTAATATATTAAATTTCACATAATACATGAATGACTAGTGAAAATTTTATTGCAGAAAGCCAAACTGACCTTAATGTGAGAGCGAGCCTCTCGCCTGCAGAAATTGGTTCTCTTACACAATATATCTTAGTCAGTCTGGGACCAACAATAGCTAATAAAATGTTGAAAGTTTCATTGGACATTCGAAGATAATTAAAATATTTGTCTGGATCCGATAATCTCATCTCCTTTAACAAATTGTGATAGACCCCTTGTTTTATTCGGTTTTTATAAATATCCCGGACCCAAATTTTTCTTTTTCGTTGTCTCTTCCACATTTTCTACGGCATTTAAATAGGCAACATCTTCAATATTCATTTTAAAATATGAATTTAACTTTAGGTGTACTACTGAGTAACTTTTTTTTACAAAAATAAAGCAAATAAAATCACAAATGAGACACGCGGCCGATATAATTGTAAAATGAAAATGTTAGGTTAGAGAGCGCTTTTCGAATGACATTTACTAAATTCGAATGGTTTATCTCAAACGAATGCGTTTCGAATACGAAATCCGTATACGATTGGAATTAAAGTGTTCAAGAATTGCATTTTTTTCTCGCATTCGGAAAAATGCCGATTTCGGTAAATATCCGTATACGAAATAATTCAATAGGTCGCCTGGAGAAATAACAAACAACAAAACTAGCTAGAAAATACGAATATAAAACACTCTTTTCACTTGAGCTCAAACGGTTGTTTACATACATGTGTGACAACCACTGTCATTTGGAATTAAATTTGACAGGTCGTTGGATTGCCTAATACTATACCTTACTTTTTAATTTTAGGTTAGGTTGATGTTGTTCCTATGATATTACGTTTTGACATTTACAGTGAATATGGCAACGCTGGTACGAATTCCTCAATTTAGACGCTCCTTATTTTTCTCGGTTAGTTGGTTATGTTTTGGTTGTTTGGGTCCGGCGATTTCTATTTTGCTCATCATTCGACGATAACGACAATGTCAGCCCTAAAAAAAGACTCCGATTCACTGATGTAGAGGATCTGTTACTTCTTAGGGAGGTGCTAAGTAATTATAATAATCCATTCGAAAATCCAGATGTCTGGTCAGTAATTCAGCAACATATCAACCTCATAACAGGAAAATTGTTTTCCACAAGAACACTAAAAGAACATTTGGAACTCCTTATTAAAATGTGGGAAGAGCAAGTAAAAATTCTAAAAGATAAGTGAGTATGATTTTAGGTTCCACAGTTTCACTTAAGCTGTTTGTTTTAAGATTGCAAACTTGAAATGTTTACAGAAACAGGATATTAAAGAGCCCTACCTAATACAATGTTTTCTCGACCAAACTTATTGTATTGATGACAATAATATCATATATGAGAATATTTTTATTATTAATTTGTTTTAGGTCTGGAATAGAAGTAGAATATACAGAAAAACATAATTTATGTGAAGGTGTCTACTCATTGATGGTTGAATTAAAAAAAAAGTAAAATAAATAAGAAAATGATAATTTCCGATAAGAAACTAGGAATTGATGCACGAAATAAATAGAGTCATCAAAAATTCATTCAGGCATCAACTTCAGGTGGAGGTGTACAAAACATGAGCAACCAATTAGAAAGTGTAGGAAATGATGATTGTAGTAAGTAATTTTATGGAAATGTTTCACTTATTATTTACATATAGTTTTTCTATATCACTGCTACCATGGTTCAATGCACTTAATATTTCGTCTCTCTGGCAATAGTGGCATATGCTTATTTATTTTCAACATATAAGAGTGAGTACTTAGTGCTCATTATATTGTATTATTCAATATGGGTATATAATATTTTTTTCTTAGGTCTCATATATCCTACAGAAATGAAGGACAGTTTTGTAGAAGTTGTCGGTACTGATGAAGTGCAACATTCAAAGCTAGAAAGAGTACCAGAGCATTGTAGTGAAAATATAGTAATTAGAATAGAAAATGATGACACACCAACACATGTCACACCTCACACACAAAGAAAAATTTTAAGTAAGAATTTCATTAAGTTGTTAAAAACTAAAATTAATTCTTTCTCAAATGGTATATCTATATTTAGAGTTTTACAATTTATATCTTTTGTTGATAAAATCACAATTTATATGAAAATAAATTAATTACAGCTTTTTTCTCGAATGGTCTTATGAAATATAAAGATTCTGTTGAGCAAAATTTTATTGAAAATAGGTAGTGCTTACACTTAAATTTTTGAATGGAATACTTTATAGGCTTGTGTATATTCCAATAGAACCATAGCATTTCATGTGTCACTTCTGTGCAATAGTATAACTTATTACACCTAAAATTTACACATACAGAAAAGATTTTTTTGTCATGGTATTTTTGTTATTTTACAGCTCCTGTATAGTCGAAAAAAAAGAAAAAGTAATACACAGAGACAAGGGTTGGCATATTTGGCTTCTTATGATGAAGTTTAAAAAAAAATCAAGGAAAAGGAGGTAGAGATGGAAGGGAGGAAATTGTCATTAGAAGGAAGAAAACTCTTACTTCAAGAAAAACAAATTGAAAAAACAACTCTAGAAAATAAAAGAAGGTATGATTTGAAAGAAAAGAAAATGGAGCTTTCAATTTGTTGTGTAAATAAAGTTGCAATAATAAAAGACAAGAAAAAATTATAAACCTTAGAAAAAAAGAGTTTTGTATAAGTTTTTCAGGTTTTTATTATTTAAATTTGATTGTTATTGTAAATAATCATGTTCAAATGTGATATTAATAAGACTGTGATACCCATTTCAAGGCTGTGTTCTTAAGCAATCATTATTCACTGTACCTAGTATTTTCAAGAAACTTTGTTTTTGTTGAATCATTATACAAGATACTTATGCTAAAACCTAGAATAAGTTGATGAATTATTGTTTTTCGTTTTCTAGTTCTTTACAATTTGAGAAACAAGTTTTTTTCTTTGTTTTTATTGGCAAAACTGTCATTGATACTACTAGAGTTGTGAGTTTGTGTTTATATACCATAATAAATAGGTACTTTGTACAACTTGTGAAATGTTTTTTGTTTTATAAGTTTAAGGATTAAGATTGTTTTTGTAATAAATATGTTGGTTAAATTTTCAATGTGTATGATTAGGTCCTCTTTCTATAGCCCAGGAAATTACAAGTGTTAAAGTGATTTTTAACCCACATCCCTTCCACTGGTGTAAAAACTGTTACTTTCAAACTCATCATGTAACTTTAATGTTAATCTGTATGTAAGGTTTTTTATCAAAAGTTTGGCTTTTGAAGATTACAGTACTGAATAGTGAGTATCCATACTTACTGAAAAGACTAACCTGTACCTATTTGAAAAACAGGTAAGTTTTAGTTGCATAAGTAAGTAGGTACATGTTAAAAATTAGTTCAAAAACCTGATGTTGAACAAAAATCCTGATTTCAGGTTTCAACTGTGACTCATAAACTTCAGCAAATGTGTTAAATGATCATACAAGATTATTTCGCTATGTACCCACGAGAGACTTTGTTAAAAAATACTTTTTGACAAAACTACAAAATATAAAACAGCGTCATAATCAATGTTGAAAAAAAAACAAAAATATTTCTTTACAGCTAACTTTTATTGAACATTTAAATATACTTCTAGAGGAATTGGTTGAACATTAAAATATAAAGAAGTTTGGTTTTGGTAAAGGCAACTATGACAATTTGTTAAAATCGTTGCTGTTTTGTACATTTCCTCAATTTCTTGCAACAGAAGCTTCTGATTTTTTTTAAAATCAAGAAAAGCAAACACTCCTTGATGTAGAAAGATTTTGGTTACCCTTCCTCAACATAAGGGGGCTCAAGATTTATATTGCAAATCCCGAATGTGGTTAAGTGAACTTTATTACCACGCCACTGGTAAAATGAAAGGTCCGTAGATCAGTCCTCAAATCGTTTAATACAATCAACATAAAATGAAACGATTGTTACATAACGCACTAATTACAAAAAATAATTACAAAAAAAAAATGAATATCCCTTCGTGAAACCGCCTCCTGGACATCCAATTTGGGAAGTTCCTAAAGAAAATAATTTTGATGCACATACAAATATTCGGTTGTAAAAAAATAAACAATAAAGCAAATATGTAATATAAATTTATCAATTATACCGGCATCCTACATGGTATAACATAAAATAGGTTGGCTACGCCCCTGAGAGGTGTCCACGTTGTTTTTCTGCGCGTGAAAAGTTCTTCGTTCCGCTACTTGAAGAATCATTTTGTCAAAAAGAATTTTTGTACATTACCCCTCTCGATGAATTTCTGGCACTTTTAACAATTTAAATAATTAGTTAGATGTAAACCGGCAATAATGAGGTTTTATGCACCTTAATTCGATTTCGATTATTGAACTTTCGAATCTTTGAACAGCACTACAGCACTTAGCACTTCAAAAAAATTAAACAGTTTTTTGTGGTGTAAGAGAAAGAAATAACGTTCGAGATACGAACTGGAAAGGTTGAAAGGTTGTCTTCTCTATAGGGTGTTGTGAGATACTGTAAAGACCCGGTGCTCTAGTGAACTATCACGAGACTCGACTTGTTGGGTGACTCCCGTCAGGCTGGCGCCGGGGAGGTATTTTTTGGAATGGTTAATATATACAGGGGTGCGCATAAAATAAATAAGTAAAAATTCAGTAAATATAAAGTTTGAGGGCAAATAAAAAATTAAATTAGGATTGTTCAAATCAAATTTGAACACTCCTATTATTTTACCAAATGTCCATTCCACTGCCATCCTGACTCTCGACATTGATGCATTGAAAAATTGCTGTTGTTCATTACCCCCTCGACCTGGATATGGGCATAGCAACAATTCTCTTATACCATATGCCTGATCCCCAAAAAGAACAAAATTGTTATTATCAAATCTTGTTTTTGCCTCAAGTTGGTTATAAAAGCCTGACTGCTTGGAAATACCTGCATCGTGTCTTCTACCTGGGAATGCTCCCATTTGACTGACAATAATACCATCGGGGGTAACTACCCCTTGATATTTGACACAATGAGTTCTTTTATGGCCAGAATAATATTCTTTTTGTTGAAGAGTTGGACGGCAAATGGGCCGTACTGTGCCATCAATAAACCCCCAGCAGTTAGGAATAGCGGCTCCCTTTGCAGCAATCGCCTAAAAATTGCATTGTACTGTGTTAAGCATGTGTTTTTAATTTTTTAAATTAATTACTTACATTTGCATACTCTTCAAGTTTATTTTGATTGAGCCAGTTAAGTTTGTTCAGATTATCCAAAAGATTGCCGAATGTGGTGCAAATATGTGAATTCACAAAATTTACTATTTCTGAAAGAGCAGCAGATGATTTATGGAAAATATTTTGAAGGTCACAGAGGCGATTGGGATATGCTAGTCTTCGCAGTAAAATACATAAGCCTTCAATGCGTATATTAAAGTATGAGTGGATGAAAAATATATTTTCCGTAGTAAGTAAACCACAATTATTTCTTTTCAAAAAACTATAGCCTTACAAGTTACTTTATGCCCAGATCGTGTAATTATTGGAATTGGTATCTGCAGAGACTGGCATAACACAAGCAAATCCACTCGTTGAAAACGGAAGCTTCTTTTTACTTCTTCATCCTCGAAATTTTGCAAATTGAATTCGGGTATGTTCTCATTTATATTATTATGTTCTTGTTCATCTTGAAAGATGTTATTTAATATTATACTCCATATTAAATTATGATAGACTCCCCCGCGCCTTATCGCTATTTCTATCACATCATCCATGATAAACGATACAAATACAAATCACAAGTCACAAGATACGTTAAACAAATGTGTACGCAATTAATTCGACTTCAAAATCACTTTTTGGATCTTCAACCCGTTAATAACGTTTTCGGTTCTGCGCTGTCGCAATATAGCGGAAAACGATAATAACGTTGACGCTAAAAATGGTTTCAAAAACTCCCTAATAGGGAGAATCTTAACGATTTTAGAGATAATCACATTTTGGTGATTATCTGCATTATTATTATTCAATGAAATTACGTTCGAAAAATGTAGTGCGTATGATAATTATTTTTTTAGTATTTAGATGAACAGTATTAGGGTATAGTAGCAGTTAACATGAAAAATATGTATGGTACTTTTGATATTTAAAAATAATGAATTTCGTACACACAACTACATTTTTCGAATGTAACTCACTGAATAATAATCATGCAGTTAATCACTAACATGTGATTATCTCTAAAACCGTTAAGATTTGGGGATATGAACAAGTATACCTTTTATTTGTTGTAATGATGTGGATTCAATTATTTTTTAATTTTTTATAAAAGTAGCGCTAATGTGAAAGGCAATAAGTTTTTCGTACATTTATACCGCACACGTGACCTATGTGGCGCCCTCTACAAAATACATCGAAATAGAGACAAAATTATGATTTCTCATATCAAAAAGCGTTAAAGTTATTGTTAAAAACGAAAATTAAAATTTCATGTTAAACACCCTGTATCTCTCTTAATATCAACATTTTATTAAGGCTAGTTGATCAAAATCGCAATATTTTAAAGTGAAGATTGTACTGTACTTCCATGTAAAATTACTTAAGGACCACCCTCTATTATCTGTACCTGGAGCTTGCACTTAACTGGATCCCATTCCTAGAAGTCTATTTTTTTGCAGTCTTAAATTTCAAAATATTATTGATTGTCTAGTTGTGGAATTTTTTTATTAGTGTCAGGTAAGGGTTCAGAGTTTTATAAAAACAGAATTAATCTTGATAAAGAACGCTACCGAAACGTTGAATTGAAAATATAAAAAAAATTGTGCTTTAATTTCTTAAAGAATTGACAAAAAGAATAATGAATTCATCGCAACAATAAAATGTATGATGATAATACTTTGCTTTCTTTATCTTTTATCAATCATGAACTGTAAATAAATATTAATCCTCTATTCAGCACAAAGCACAACACATTCTTAGCCAAATATAGAATAAAATGGAATATGGAAATAATCTATACATATAAAATGCTCTGTCCTGAAGGACTGACTGATGGATCAACCCACAGCCTAAACCGCTGATCTTAAAGACCTGAAACTTGGAGGGTGTGTACTTTATATGATGTAGGCATCCGTTAAGGAAGGATTTTATGAAATTCTATCACTAAGGGAGTGAAAAACGGGGCAAATTTGTATGTTAAATATGCCTCTGTCCAATCTACTTCAAATTTTGCATAAACATTATTTAACAAAATTGATGGAAGATGTGTTTTATATTTTATTGAAACTCATCAACGGGGTTAAAAAGGGGTAGAAATTTTTTTTTTAATTAATTTGCATCAAGTTGATATCAATTCTCTTTGATGATGTTGATTTAAATTAATTGAAAACTCAATTGTTTGATGTTCCTTTTGATAATATTTAATGATATTTCAGCTTTAATTTTTGTAGGCAGTCTATTGAATTCTTGCAAACCTCCAATCAAAATTGTATTTTGAGAACTTTTAGAGCGCGCTGTATGACACTCCTAAACTCGGTTTTTATGATAACTGATGTTTAGACTGATGTAATTGATTGATAATTGATACATCAATCTGTCACAGACTGAACATTTGTTATCCTTTAACCAAGCTTAGGTGTCACTGTATATTTTCCAACATATTTGCAATACTCGTTCTTTTGTCCTTTATCAATATTATCCACATTGCTCTGTCATGAAGTTTCTGCAATCTTCCAATTTTATCTTTATTCAGTAGATATAAAATGGTAGCACTGTATGTAAAATGGGGGAATATTAGACAGTTATATAAAAGTGTTTTTGACCAATGATACCTTATTATACCTTGCGCACCTATATAAGTGGTTAATTTTGAAAGATATTAATTTAATATTGTGATCAAACTATTTCCTTTGACATCTAATGTGATTAGCGTTCTCCCTAAGGTATAACATCATACTATTTATTATGACTTCTGAATATTTATATTTTTTTTTACTTCAATATAATTTTCATAATTGATTATTACGCTTTTCTCACTAACCTCCCAATGTACTTTTTATCTCACCGACATCCCATTTTAAAGTTTATTTTCAGTGAGTTGAAACAACCTAACCTAACCAATCATT
>CAJUYI010002663.1:37325-55675 GCA_910591695.1 Galerucella pusilla | reverse complement strand
GAATTGCCTATCTCACTATTCAAAAAAAGAGTAACCAAACTTATTTTCAATGACCAATGTACAAATCTTCCCTAAAACCATACTCTTGTAACCTTATAACGTAGGAATTATAGTGTATTGTCCATTTAGATAGTAAGTATGTTCCTTTTGTTTCCTTTTTTTTTGTAAAGGCTTCTGAGGAAGTCTTAGTTTTACTGATCAGTAGTCCTTTTGACCAAAATTATACTATACTATACTTATTGTAATAATCAGATTATTATTTTTTGTTTATCTTGGTCAATAAATCTATTATTATTATTATTATTATTATTATTATTATTATTATTATTATTATTATTATTATTATTATTATTATTATTATTATTATTATTATATAAAATATGATCTGAAAAGATCATTAAAGAGATTATTATAATTATTGTCTGTTCTTTGATACAGCGGCCTTCTTCTTCTCCTGAGTATACAGCGGTAGGCTGTATACTCAATTCACAAATGAAGTAAACTTATTCAAAAACAATCTCAAATCCTTACGGGTGATTTTAAAGATACAAACCTGGACCAAAATCAACTTAAACAATGGGGTCGATATTGAAAATGAATAATTCATACATTGACGTTGTCGTGCCAATTTTAACAAATGCCAGTAACGCTGAAGGCTCAATATATTTAAATGGAATGTTTTATTCTCACAAATAACACCCGAATTTGTTATGAGAGCCGAGAGGAAATGTATGTATGATCATGAAATATAAAGCGAACAATTACCATATATTTTTTATGCATTGTGATTTCATTTCCCGTATTTTCCTTGTGGCATATTACGAAAGTTATGACAAACACCACTGAAAAAAATGTTCCTTTCTCATTGCTACCTGAATTCTGGTGAACGTTACATCACAATAATAAGGAGCAGTTTCATAATTTTAACAAAATGGGGAGAATATAGAAAATTGATATTTTGCTTTTGAACGAACTGATACTTTGATACAGTGGCACTTGTATAACCTGATATGTAACAGTGGCAACACTGGACAACAGTAGACGGTTGTTTGGTAACAATGCCTACTCTTTTCAGCGCGTTTGAGAGTAGGTGATTGTGAATGAATTTGACGTCTCTCGATTATTATTTTCAGTACCAAATTCTAAGCAAGTCACGACAAGAGGTTGGTAAATACGCGCGAAAAAAAGGTAATATAGTAATAAACATTATTTATCTGAAGTCTGTTTTCCCAAACATAGCTGGACGTCAGCAGAATCGTTCCAATATCATGGTAGCCACCACAGAAGAATATCCTCGAATCACAATTGCACTTCCCTTTTTTTATTATTCCATTGAAGAGATTTGCAAATCATGAAACGTTTGGTCTTGATCACAAGTCGGAATTTCATTTATGAGCCTAACCTAACATGTGGGACCACCCTTCCAGGCATTACATCACAGCTCAAATGGGTCTGCAATTAAAAATACCAACATATATGGGCAATACCGTGTATGTTGACAAAAATAAAATACATATAAAAACCTATATCGGAACATAAACAACATTTAATGTAAAATTCCAATGAAAAGTTAATGAATAAACTCCTATACCTATATAAATAAATAAAAACAAGACCATCTAGCATTCGAAACAAACACATTTAAAAGAAAAGTGTATGTATACAACGAAAAGATGAATAAATTATAACCCCATTGTAATAAACTCGCAACTGCTATCGAATAATCTTTTAAAATTGGTGCTTCAGGTAATTCAATTTAAACATCTTCTTTCGTTAATGGTTTTATTAAAAAAGCCCTGAATTACGGTCACTCACTCTGGCGAGTTCAAAGGTATCGCTGAGTCGCCAGAAATGCGTGACGACATAAATTATTGCAATGATATTAATAATTAAAACAATATTTCTAAATATGCTTAACTAAACTTAAATAACTTATTTACAGGGTGTTACCTAAATTAATTAATATAACGCTATATTACTACATCACCATCCTGAAGAAGAAAAAAAAATAAAAGAAATTTTTTTTTTTTTTTTTAACTATGATACAATTTTGCCCTATTTTTATGAACCTCTATTATACGATCATTTATTTTTACAACAATATTCGGAGATTTCTCCTCAATGACACTATATGGGCCTATATAAAGTGGTTCTAATTTATTTTTAACTACATTCTTTATCAATACCTTATCTCCTATATTATATTTTACAGACTTTATTTCCTGATCATACATAGATTTTCTTTTACTTTTCGATATATTTAAATTATGTTTTGCGTCATCACATGCTTGTTGCAATCTATATTTTAATTCGTGAGGGTAATCGTCAAAATTATATATTGGATCTACCCAAAAATTTAAATTGGAAGGGATTTTTGCAAGTTTCCCGAAGATAAGTTCATAAGGGGTGTATTTAGTTTCTGTATGGACCGTCGTGTTATAAGCAAAACACCAGTAGGGAACCCAAGAACTCCAAGCATTCTCAAATTTTACAACTTGAATTCGTAAATATGCTCCCAGATTTTTATGAGAGTTCTCAAGAGCGCCTAGTGTCTCATGATGATATGCTGTCGAGTTAAGTTTTTTAATGTGTAAAATTTGACAAATTTCTTTAAAAATGCATGCCAAAAATTCAGTACCCTGATCTGAGACAATTTCGTCTGGAATGCCGTAGCGTAATATAAAATTATTAATAAGTGCAGTTGCCACTGTATAAGCTTCCTTGTTTTTCAATGGATATGCTTCTACAAATTTGGTTAATTCGCATTGTATCGTTAAAATATATTTATTATTTTCTACATCTTCTTGTAATGGTCCAACTAAATCTATAAAAATTTTTTGAAATCCTGACGAAGCTGTGGTGGTTATAGATAAAGGTTCTTTATTTGGTATAGAATGCTTACACCGTTGACAATCGTCGCATCTTTTTACAAAACTTTCTACATCTCCATGTAACTTTTGCCAAAAGTACCTCTTTTTTATATTATTGTACATCCTATTTACACCTGCATGTCCTCCAGTAGGAAGAATATGAAAATCGTTTAGGATAATTTGTTTAGTTTCACTGTCTAAAATATGTTCTACATCTTTAACAATAGATATTTTTATACCTATATTTTTTATGTCATTACGAAACTTCATTAGTAATTTAATTAATTGTGCACAATTTTTATTCTTTAAAATAATTAATTCCGGAATTTTGTATTTATCATAAATACATTTCAGGTCTCTCAACATACCTAAGTCTGATGATGATCGAGGATCCTGATAGAAATATATGATTCGCGAATCTTTATTATATATCAAGTTTCCAACTATCGTACAATTATCCTTTTTATTACAACGTTTTATTTTCTCAAATTCCTTTTTTGAAATTATATCTAAACTAAACGAATCTTTAGGCGGTTTGAGTAATTCTAGAACTCCAGGGTGATCAGTCCTTTCGTTAGAATTATCTTTGAAGCTGCCTAATGGCTTATTTTCGATATTTTTTGACTGTGCTCTTGTGGTAACAAAAATTGAATCGCACACTTCTTTATTCAAATTTTTTAGTTCGTCTGAAGATATATCTATACGTGATAGCGCGTCCGCTACAACATTATGTTTGCCTTTAATATATTCTACTCTAAAATCGTATTCTTCGAGAATGAGTCTAAATTTAATTAATCTACTACTAGGATTTGTCATACCAAATAAGTAAACTAGAGGTCTATGGTCGCTTAAAATTAAAAATTTTCTTGAAAATAGATAAGGTCTAAAGTGCTTTACTGCGAAAACTATTGCTAGAAGCTCCTTCTCAATAACACTATAATTTTTCTCAGCCTTATTAAGAGATCTACTTGCAAATGCAACAGGCCTATCATCGGAATTAGATAGTACAGCACCTAATGCATAATTTGATGCATCGGTTTTTAGTATAAATTCATTTTCAGGTGCAAAGTTTGGATACTGAGGAACTGGTGGGTTAGTTAATGCCTCTTTCAGATTTTCAAAAGAATTTTGACAATCGTTATTCCAAATGAAAGGGACGTTTTTCCTTGTAAGACAATTTAAAGGTTGGGCAATTTCTGCGAAATTTTTTACATATTTTCTATAATAGTTAGCGAAAGCAACGAATCTTTTAACTTCTTGGGAATCTTTGGGAACTGGAAAATTTTGAATTGCTTCTATTTTAGAAGAATCTGGAGAGACACCTTCTGCTGATATTTGGTGACCTAGGTAGAGAATTTCTTTTTTCAAAAATTCGCATTTATTCGGGTTTAGCTTTAAATTTACCTGTCTCAACCTCTGAAAAACTTTAACCAAATTTTTATTATGATTAATTAAATTATTTGCAAAAACTACTAAGTCATCTAAATAAACGAAACAACATTCGTAATTTAGCCCGGACATTGCAATTGTCATTGCACGTGAAAATGCACTGGGACTTGTTTTTAATCCCATGGGTAGTCGAGTCATTTGATATTGACCCCTATCTGTTGCAAAAGCTGTGTATTTTCTGCTATTTTGGTCAAGCTCGATCTGATAATAGCCTTGAGATAAGTCAAGATGGGAAAAGTACATTGCCCCTGATAATGAATCCAAAATTTCTGCTATACAAGGCAATGGAAATTTATCATCTTCTATTCGCTGATTTAATTGTCTATAATCTATTACAATTCTAGCCTTCCTAACACCATTTTCATCAAAACCCTTTTTAGGAACGATTAACAAAGGTGATTGAAACTCTGACCTACATTCTTCTATAATTCCATCGCGTAACATTTTATCTATTTCTTGATGAATTTGCATTTTTTGAGCATGGGGTAGTCTATACGGTTTAATGAACTGTGGTTTTGTTGATTCTTTTAGTATAATTTTTTCTTTATAAATATTACACACCGTAAACGGGTCGTTTTCAAGATAAAAAACATCGGAATATTTGACTAAAATTTTTTGTAGAGAGTCTCTTTCATCTGAATTCAAATGCGAGATATTTATTGAATTTAATAGTTTGTCTGCTCTACTAACAGAATTGGTTGGTTTGGTTATAAATTCGCATACATTATAGCAATTTAATTTTTCTAATTTTGGATTAAAATTTTTTAAGATAACCTCCTGTTCTCTGATATTTAAAATTTTAATAGGTATCATATTTTGGTTAGATCTAACCAAAGCTCCCGCTACAAAAACTCCTTCACATAATTCACCCGGCAAGACAACGTAGTCTTGATTAACTTGAACTTTAAAATATTTAACTATTTCGCATCTACCCGGAATTGAAGTGTACATTTGCTGTTCCGACACTATAGGAATTACTTGTCTGACATTACAAAAATTGAATGAAAATAAAAACTTTTCGTAATCTAACGTAGCTCCGTAATCATAGAAGAAATCTGATCCCAAAATACCGTGCATTTCAATGTCGCTCGCAAGGCCGTCTAAGAGTTGAAATTCCTGACGAAGTTTAATTTTATTTATTTGTAATGGTAGATGTACCGTGCCATCTGATACTACTGACCCACATAAACCATTAATACGCATTTTCTTTGACGAATTAATTGTTTCGTTAATAACTACTTTATTTTTAAAAATTACACTTACGCTAGCGCCTGTATCTAATAACAATGTTAATTTATTATTCTTATAAAATAATTCTACAAAATTCAATCCATTCAGAGAAAAAATGTTGTGGCAAGTTTGTGAGTTAGGGTTGGCCACGAAAAAATGGTTCCGATATACGAGGATTTTCTGAACTTTCATTACTTACTCTAGAATTAGAACTATTCATATAAAATACCCTTCTATTACTACCTCTAGAATTATATCTATTATTATTATTATGACTGCCTCTAAATTTATTTGACCTATAATTAGTACCCCTATGAGAATTTCTATCACTATTATTTCCTCTAAAGTTATTTTCTCTAATGTTATTTGATAAAAATTTATTTCCTCTAAAATTATTTCCTCTAAAATTTTTATATTCTCTTATCTGATAGATTTGGTCATTACTATTGCAACAGTTATTTATTTCTTCTTCTTTCGCTCCTTGAATTGCTTGACCTAAATTTGTGTAATTACGTGCTTTAATTATAATTTGTAAATTATTATTTCTGAGCCCATTTGCAAAAGTATTGATTGCGATTTTTTCGTTAACTTGATTTAAAATCCTACTGTCATTTAAATTATCGCCAGCTTGGGCAAGCGTTAAATCCGCTAAAAGCTCTTCTAACGTTTTCCCAAATTGATCAATAGTTTTGTGCCCTTGTTTTGCATTATGTAATTGATTGGCTAAAGCTGTTGCAGATTTTTTGGTAATAAAATATTTCTTTAAGTCAGTTATTAGAGACCCATTATCAGTATAAGTTTTATTTAATTTTAATTTTGCATTTTCACTTAAACTTTTCTTTAAAATATAGGTGGTTAGTAATACCCTACCATTTGCATCAAGCATGGAATCGTACAATTCAATAGTATCAATTAACTGTTTAGTTACATTTTCAGAACCGTTCATAACCGGTAGCAGACTTGCCGCGGTTTTCAAATCGAATTTCTCGGCCATTTCGTTAATTGAGCAATCTGAATCTATTATTATACTATTATCTTTTTCAGTTTGCTCAGTATGATGCAGAAATTGTAACCTCTCTGTTAAATGAACTTCTATTGCATTAATTAATTTTTCTATTGTAATAGCAACTTCTTTAATATTAGTTTTAGTGCGAAAATCTATGTCTGATTTATTAAACAATTCTTTTAATTTCTTATAACTAATTTTACTCTTAGCTAATGTTTCAAACTTACGATTTGTTACACTTCCATCAGTCCTTCTTTCGATATTGCCTTTTAATAAATTCCTATGGAACACTTTTAATTCTTCCGCAAAATTATGAAACTGTCTTTCTAGATCCATTCATTTTATACTGATTGTAAACCTAAAATAAAGATAATCTTCGTCCTCCTAAACTAACTCTTGGCTCGCTCTGATATGCCTGTCAATTTTTCTCTCCACCATCTTTCTGCATTTTCGGTATAAGTATGCTACTATGATAAGGAAAGCCATTACGATAAACATAATTTCTAGTACCTCTTTTAGTCCACTGAATTGTGCTTTATTTGTTTGGCCTCCACTGTTACCCGATTGAGCTATTATTACTTCTTCCTTGGTTGCCTGTTGTCCCATTTTGGTCGCAAAAAAAATATATATAATATATCACATATCACCAGTCGATCAAACAATAACCCAAGTGATATCACTGGACTGGCAGGGTCGCCATGTAATAACCTCTCAACTGCTATCGAATAATCTTTTTGAATTTGGTGCTTCAGGTAATTCAATTTGAACATCTTCTTTCGTTAATAGTTTTATTAAAAAAGCCCTGAATTACGGTCACTCACTCTGGCGAGTTCAAAGGTATCGCTGAGTCGCCAGAAATGCGTGACGACATAAATTATTGCAATGATATTAATAATTAAAACAATATTTCTAAATATGCTTAACTAAACTTAAATAACTTATTTACAGGGTGTTACCTAAATTAATTAATATAACGCTATATTACTACACCATTTTATTCGGGACTACCCAGTCCCCTCTCCTTTCTCTCCCTCTCCTGTGAAGCCCTTTCTTTAATTTCCTTTTGCCACATAACCGCTCTGAAGAATCCTCTCAATATTTCCCACTTTTCCTTAGACTCCAGCATACAACCTACCATATTACTTACCCCCAGTACCACTCCCAGTCTCCCTTCTACCTAACCCCTCTCCTCATGCCATCTTGTGCATGAGAACATTGTATGCTGGACGTCGTCCCTATCCCCACAGTACAAGCACCTTTCGTCCCTCGCTTCCCCAATCTTATGCGTGAACACACTGACAATATCTGTGTTGTGAAGTATTCTAGCTTGCGGTGTTTGCATCCCAGCCAGCCCTCCATGTCATTTACTATCATCCGCATCCATGCCCCCTTTGAATTCCCTTCCCTCAACCTTCTCATCCATTTGTCCTGTATTTCTTCCTCTATCAATCCTCTATTTTCCCTGCCCCTCTTCCACGTTTGCACCCTCTCCTCGACTAACAAGTCAATTGGAGGTATACCTGTGATTATCTGGATTGCGTCATTGGATACTGTTTTTTATCCCGACGCAATCCTTAATAGCATCACCCTCTGCACATTTATCATGTCATCCCGGCATTTTTCTATTTCCATGGCCCCTCCCCATATGGGCGCACCGTATAAAAGAATCGATTTGACCACCCCCCATAGCATTCTCCTTTTTGCGTCTCCAGGTCCCCCTATATTCGAAAGCACCCTGCTTAGTGTTGCCGCCCTATCACCAGCCTTTTTCACTACCTGTCTAACATGTGGACCAAAATACATCCCTCTGTTCAGCCATAATCCCAGACATTTACATTCCCTCCCTGGCTCTATCCTATACCCCCCATTTCAAAGGAGACATTTTTCCCTCTAGGCCTGTAGAGTACCAGCGCCGCTGTTTTCTCCGGAGCCATCTCCATCCCCTTTTCCCTCATCCATTTCCCAGTGCTTCATCAACTATTATCTCTAGCTGGGTTTTGTTATTAGCCGACGCCACTATAGCCACATCGTCAGCGAATCCGACTATCTCCACCCCTTCTGGGAGTTCCAACCTCATGAGCGGATCGTGAAAGATATTCCACATGGTCGGACCCAGTACCGATCCATGTGGAATCCTCGCTGTTACTTCATAGTGTTTCCCCCACCCATCATTATTCGCCTCCCCTGGAAATACCTTGTGAGCACCCGTATCAGGTACTTCGGCATATTTCTCCTCCGCAATTCGCATAGAATCCGCTTTATAGGGACGGTGTTGAGAGCATTTTCCACATTTACCATTACCATCACACACCATCTCTCTTTTCCACTCCCCATCCTCGTCCTATTTGCCCTACAAATAATTTGCTCTACTGCCATTACCGTGGAGTTTCCCTCCCTGAATCCATATTGGTTACCAGCCAAATCACCACTTTCCCTTAAAACTCCCTCCAACCTTCCTCTAATCAGATGTTTATATAGCTCCGACCCACTGTTTGTTAAGCATAGTGGTCTGTATGAAGAGTTTTCCCCCTCTGGCCTTCCTGTCTTTGGTATTAACACCAGTTTGACCACCCAGTGGAAATTCGCTCCTTTTCAATAGATCATTCATCCATTCCGTTACTATTGCAATATGGTCCTCAACTAAGTCCTTCCAACATTCAGTGGGTATGCCATCCTGCCCCGGCGCTTTACCCGTCTTCAGCCTTTGACACGCATCCTTCATTTCCGTCCATGTAGAGCTAGGAACTTCCTCCCAATATTCTTTTCCCATGTCAACATTTCCTGTCCTTTCCCCTTTTGGGAACAAGGCTTTGACTATTTGATCTTGTTTCTCGTTCGATAGCTGGAAAGACTGTCCTCTACCCTTGAATGCTCTCGTGACAATCTTATAGCCCTGTCCCCAGATGTCCTCTTTCACCTCATCACATGGTTTTTTCCATTGCCTCGTCTTCTCTTTTTTCATTTTCTTCCTAAGCACTCTCCTCTTCTCCTCTTCTCCTTGTATACCTTCCATACCCTCTCCCTCTCAATTCCCTTACTCGTCTCCATCACAACCCTCCTGGATTTAACACTCCCCTCCCTCAATTCTCCCATCTTGTCACTCCACCAGTACTGTATATATTTCACCCTTCCCTTCTGGAATTTCACCTTTTTTCCTGCTTTTAGTAATATATCTTTCCTTCACCCCTTCCATATTTCCCATCAGTCTGTTAATCTCTCTCCTGAAAACCCTCCTATCAACACTGTGGTGACCCTCAAGCTGCGAAGTTTTCGCACTGTCCACCTTAACCTCATACACTATGTGCTGGTGCAGTGACAGGGTCTCCTCGTCCAGCACTTGCTATCCCTGCATATTCCTCGCTAGCTTCCCTGTGACCAGGGTTATATCTATGAACGATTCCGACGACCCCCTAATAGATGTCGGCCTAGTTCCCTCATTCGCGATGACCAGCCCCCATTGCGCAGCCCATTCCAAGATATAGTTACTCCTTTTATCCGTTTTTGGCGCTCCCCAACCTGCAGCCTTGGCATTAAAATCTCCCCCTAGTATGTTTTATTTACCTCCCTCTCCCACTAAGTTCCTCATTTCATCAACTATCACTTTAAAAGCTTCGAAACTAATGTTTGGTGATATGTATTCCCCTACAATCATAAATTTGTCTAGCTCTACTCCGATAAAACCCTTCCCTCGCTGTACACTATCCACCCTCAAGCTCTTATTTCTGAAAAAATATCCCTACATTTTTTTTTAGGTCTACCTCCCACTCGTTTGCCTCCGACGTTCTTTCATTTATCTCCCACATTATTATAAGATCACACCCCTTTTCTTCTGTCACTTTATATGCAAGGTCTTGGGCCTGCGCAGATCTTCCATCATTTCGACCTGGGCTTGATGTCCGTCCTCCCAGCACCTATGACACTTTTTCTCCGCGCCAACCCCCCTACACTGTCTCTGTGAGTGACCGAACTCCTTACATCTGTAACACCTGGTTGGTTGCACCCTCCGTTCTATGTTACAATAAATTAAACCTATCGGGACCCTACCCATGTCGCATAGTCTGTCTGCTGCTCTCATATTCGCTTCTAGCGTCAGAGTTTGCCTCCCATATCCCAAATTCCTTCTACTCCTTATCTCCACCGATCCCCTATCCATAGGATGCACCAGCTCCCTCATCTGCTTCAAAACCTCCTCTTCCTACCCTGTTTCATCCTCGTCATAAACATACATAAGGGATTCCGGTTCCCTTGCGGTAGCCGTCATTCCCTACCTCCTTCGATGTCCAGCATTAAGCCCCCCCGATTTGTCTTCCTTGTCCTCTTGACTTCGACACACGTTCCTTTTATTTGTACCCTTTCTTTGATCTCTCTCAAGAGCTCTGCATATGGCCTAACCTAATACCTCACCAAGATACAATCAATACATTTCCTATTCCAGCTTTTTCATAACATTTTCGTATTATGTTTGTAAGAGTTTGAAATTTTACGTCTCGCCATTGTTACATTGTTACTAATATACCGATACCAATACATTTACTGGAAAATTTTTGAAGTAAGAATTTCATCAGTCGCGTTGAGCAGACTTATCGGTCGGTGGCGTGACCGACATAGCTTTACTGATGATGCGTGAGCGAGGAGAACCGCCACACGTTGTGGCTGTCTGTACCGGTGAAGAAAGAAGATGTGAAGCTGAAGAGCTTACATCTATGGACTGATAGTGAACATATACCAAAGATGACACATGGTTTTCTCTTCGTTCCCCCAACAACTCATGGGGAACTCAAGAAGGGTGAGAAAAAAATACCCTATCTGTGTTCATTTACGAATACTCCGAGAATGAGTGCTCTTAAACTCACTTTTCGCTGGAATTTATCAAATTACAGGCAGGGTTCCAGGTTAATTTTGCCGGACATTCCATCCCATCACATGGATATTTTTTGATAGGTAGGTATTACAGCTTTTTTAAAGTCAAAGACCTTTTGGAAACGGGGCAATATTTTATTATTGGAAAATACTCATTGCATTTTTTATTACTAAGGTACGCATCAAGCAGGTGTGACTGTGTGTGTATATTGGTATGACAGTCACTGATATCTTAATGATCAATTGCTTCTCCCTTCTTCTATACAGTTGAAATTGGACAAGTATTCCCGAAGGAGAGGAATCAAAAGAAATTGAGAAAAAGGTCTCAAAAAGAAAAATGTGTGAAAACAGAATAGAAAGAAGAAGCAGTGTAGGTGATTAAGCCAATAGATATCAGGTAGATTACTTACCCTAGATGGTGTGTGACCTTTAAGTGTTTGGTCCATGCGAAATCAGGAACTACATCCCCACATACAATAACACGGAGTAGTACAGGAGGATTCCCTGATAGTTAATTTTTCCCAAATCAAAATGGTGATTTCAAACCAGTAGCTATGTCACTGTCCTTGGAAGGTCAAACGAAGTCTTCTACATTTACAATCGGGGTCAAGGTCGAACGGTCAGACTAAATATCCAAGGAATCAAGATACCATTGGAATTTGTGGAAGACTCGCTCCAGGGTGAGATTCTACCCAGTAGTCTCTTAGGTTTTCCTTGGATTCTTCATTGCTGTACAGTCCAAAAGTATATGGATGAGGCGTTTCATCTTTTATTCCACAGAATCTTCATTTATCAATCAGGCGACAGTGTTCCGTCAGTACATAAACAATTCACTGTCCTGCAATGTATTATAAGTGGAGCGCAAGAAAATACAATTGAACAGTCAATTATTATAATATCCCAGTAACTAACAGAAAAATTATAATATTTGAAATAATTTTGTTGGCCGCAATAGAATACATTTATGCGATCGATCAAAAAATGTGTGTACGTTCGTATAAGGCTTGCTGTATGGAATATACTTCCCACGTTGTGGTGATAGATACTTCTTGGTCTCCTGCTCTGGGTGAGGGAGTTTGGTCGCAAGGGTTGGAAGTGAGTTGTGACTGGCAAAAGTTTTGAAGTTCATACGTGGAGTATATGATTTGTGTGTCCCTCATATGTTGGATGTAATAATTGTGGCCCACCTAACAAGGTTATAGGGTTCTTCAAATACTTCGTATATTGAGCTACTTCTCATTAGACACATGAGATTAATAATAAGGTCTTCTCATGTTAGTAGTTAAGAAAAATATTCTATAGTTCTGATTGGGGGGGATGATTCATTTTTCCTAGTGTAGTTATGGTTTCACTTCGAGTAGATACTCGTGTCACTTTCCTCAGTGTATCAGGTAGTTTATGTTTCAATGCCTCGACGTATTTCCGTTCAATATCGTGTGAGTCCGATTTTAACGGAACCGACAAAGCTTTCGTCTCTTGTTAGGTTTAACAGAGTAGTTAACTTATTGGAGGTTAAGTGCTTGTTCATTTCACAAACCGTTTCGTCATAAAAGTTCACCGTGACTTCATGGTATTGTTTACACGGTTGGCGTTATTAAGTCCAAAGAAAGATGGTTTATATATAAGGAGATCGAACTCCACGTATTTAAATTTCTGCTCATGGTAGAAGCACAGAGTACACCATCTAACAATATACGAAAGCTTTGTCGGTTCCTTTGAAGTCGGACTTACACGATATTGAGTGGAAATACGTAGAGGCATTGAAACATTAACTACCTGCTACACTGAGAAAAGTAACACGAGTATTGATTTGAAGTAAAACACTAAGAAAAATAGTAGTGTTGATAGACATCCCTCCCAATTAGGTCTATTGAATATTTTTCTCAACTACTAACATGAGAACACCTTATTATTCTTCTCATGTGCCTGATGAAAAGTAGCTCATTTTTAACCCAACCTAAAAATACACGGTGAACTGAGGGGAATGAACGAAAGTCACAAAACAGTCTAACCTATAGAAGTGAAAGTCCAATTGGCGAAAACTACGAAGTGGGCGACATCTGTTAATTTCCTTTGTAACTTCAATAAAGGTGAACAACAAAATCAGATGCCAATAATTTTGTTGTGTCATTTAAAATCTGTGATTTAAAATTTGAGTATAAATGGTAAAGTAATATAGCTATTGGAAGTGCTTTTCTGAGATAAAAACTTTTTAGGTTTAATAAAAATTTTAACGAACTAAACACCTTCACAAACTGTGACAGACTACTGTAATGCCATCAGCTGACCGGCCGCGTGCCTTTGTTGTTCACCCTTTTAGCAGCCATATTGAAAAATTCAGTGCCATCTATTGACACGTGATTTTCTCCAATAGGATTACCTAGAATGAAAAAATAAGGTGCCAAACCCATCCACCTGAAGCGCTAGTTGCAATTGAGTTGTCGAAATAGGCAAGATAGCTGAGGCCGAAAAACAGACTGAGGGAAGAAGAATTTCAGCGATCGCAGTGGATGGGTTCAATGGAAGTTTGTTTTTGAATGACTAATGCCCGATTTCACTAACCATTTCCTAAAGTGAGGTAATACCTAAAACGAAATTAGGAATTCCTAGATGCAATTTACATTTTACCACGCGCTAAGTAATGCCTAAGAGTGATAATATTACGTACTTCTTATCACTTTTTGATCAATCCTAGAAGGATTGTAGGAACAGCTTTGCGAGTGAGGCCCCTTTTTGTCCCAATAACAATATATTATGGTTCAAAATATCTGTTGCAAACTTTGTAGGATTTATAAATCTGTTCAGCGCCTAATTCCTTCAGTTTTGGATTGCGAATAAAGGCAACCCATTCATTCAACAACAAAGGGTCATGTTTGGAAACCTATGTCGTTTTGATGCAATGTCTGTACACCCAGGAACGCAACACTTCACACCAACCATTATAAATATTATGAATTATCACACTTGATAAGACTTACAGTGCCTAATTAAAACACGAATAACAGCAGCGAATGGCAAGAGGAAACAATCTATAAAAGACAATGGTGACAACTATATGACAGGTTTGATGGATTTTAAAATCTTTTCTTCTTTTCGTGCTAAAGGCATTAGCTGCCAGGCCTGTTTCGACAACTCAATTGCAACTAGCGCTTCAGGTGGATGGGTTTGAAACCTCATTTTTGTATTCAAGGTCATCCTATAAACTTTCACTTCTATAGGTTAGACTGTTTTGTGACGAAAGTGACGACTTGACATTGACAGATAAACTAATCAATTCACGCATGTGCACACCAATTTGCAATCACCAAAACTACTTTCTGCCGCCTTTTGTTGAATGGTGTACTCTGTGGTAATATATTCAAGTTAATTTTTGAATATTATGTATATCAAGAACTTCTGCATATTATCGAGCTTTATCTTAGATACGTCTTTTATGTCATTGTTTTTAACTCCGTTGAAAGTGATTGATGGCGCAAATTTCATAGCTCTTCGCTAAAATCGCTCACTATAATCGTCAATCGCTGCCGAAGAGAAAACGTCTATCAATAATTTGAAAATTTGAATTACAAGTAAATGGAGTAAGTTGTTTGCATACTACTTGATATTATAATGGAATATTATTAAGGGATCGATGAGTAGCTTGAACACTCAATTCCAATATCTCATACTTCAATTCATCTTTCTGTTTATTCATTTGAAATTTTGTAGTCATTTTTTGCCATACCATACTAGTATTTATAATGTTGCGATTTTTGTTTCGAGTAACAGTAATTATTTCGATTCTTCTCATTCTCCATAATACCCATAAGAAAGGTGTTTTCTCATGATTTGTTGATAGTTTCAGTGGGTAGCTTTTTTATTTATTTATTTATATTCATACCTAGTTCGTGTGAGGAGGGAGACAATATTTCCTCTGAATTTTGGATATTATGATGTATGTATCATGTGCCTTTTGAATACAATGTCAGGATGATGAAAACTCCAGAGCTGGATTGCACTGAATTTTGCACTTGTTTCATAAATTATTCCAACTTAAGTTTCAGTTAAGTTCGACCGGCAAGATTTATTATTCCTCCAATGATATTTTGATGTGTGCAGTATAAATTATGGAGGAAACATAATGGACACACAGGTATTTTGTCACTTCTTTTGAAGATTTTCCAAACTTTACAATAACTTAATCAATAGAAGGAAAGGCTGGGGTTTTTGGAAGATTTCAGGAATATTATTCTATGATTGAAACAATCTTTGACACTTGAATATCTTGATTGGGGCTAGTGTATATCTATCAAGTTTGAACAATTTTGTTAAAATAATGGCGTTAGATTGGATTACACACCTCATTACACCCCACAACAAAATGGCAAGGCTGGAAGAATGAACAGATCACTGGTAGAATGAGCTGAAGTGATGATCAGGTGTGCATTATGTTAAGCCTATTATGGAAAGCCATCTTAACAGCAGCCTACATATTGAGTAGAAGCCACAATCACTAGATGGTAACATTACACCCGAAGAAGTTTTTTATGATAAAACCAGATGTAAGTAATATGAAAATTTTCATCAGTACCACATATTCCCATATACCAAAAAAACGGGAAAAATTTGTCCCCAAGGAGGGGTGGGGTATGCTCAAAACGGTTATAGACTGTCGAATATTTATTCACAAGTGGTAATTGTAGCTATTGAAGTCAAATTTGATGAGAATTGTCATTTTCCAAGAAAGATGTATCTTCCTGTTGGAGAAGAGGAAGAAATAGAAAATGTTAGTGATGAGATGGATAATATAATGCAGGAAAATCAGTATGAAAGTGTAACAATTAATGAAAACAGGAGAGACAGTGCTTACATGAAAAAGGGAAGAAATTATCAAAGAAATTGGAGGGCTTTGAATTATATATGGCATTGAACGCGTATAAGTATGTTGAATATATCAGCTATTAGGAAATGAGTACTAAGTTATCTGGTTATTAGCTAAAGACAGGGAACTTGAATCTATTTGAGCGAATGAAACATAGGGAAATTACTAAAAACAGAGAAATTACTTACATTTTAGACAATATAACGCGCTCGCCTCCTTCTACACGCCACTATGGACACCCTGGAAGCTAAATTTCGGTTAAAGTTTCGGGCGCCAGATTTTTCACGTGGTTTGCTTCACGGCCTCTTGACTCTTGGCGTCAAGAGTTCCGGATAGCCTCAGATAGAGGTTACGGAAAATTCCAGGGGTCTGCTTGATTTAAGTTCAACTGCATATATGAAACGGGTGAATCAAAATTCTTTTTTTTCAGTAATAAGTGAAGGTTGGCCAGTAAGTAAGCGGGAACTCCAATCGTTTGTTTGTCAATACCCTGTGGTCAATTTTATGCATACTCTACAGGGACCGATCAAAATGACGGAGAACAATAAGTTGCGGACGTAACGGTCCGAGCCGGTCAGCGGTCCGGTTATAAATTATATACGGTACCAATCGGCCAGGCAATCGAACAAGCGTAACTGAGCCACAAGACAAGTCCGATTCACCTTTTGGATTTAAAAGGAGAAACACGAAAATAGAAAATCGAATTTATCGGTTTATGAGATAATGGAGGAACGTTTTGAATTTGCCAGGTGAACGAACAACCGTAACTTAGTCAAAAGACAAGTTTGATCCACCCTTTGGATTTGAAAGCAAAAACACGAAAATAGAAAAGCAAGTCTATCGGTTTATGAGACAATGAAAAAACGTGTTGAATCTGCCAGGTAAATAAACAAGCGTAACTGAGTCACAAGATAAGTTCGGATATCCCTTTGGACTTAAATTTTAAAACGGTACACGACTATTCCAGCATTAAGGAAATAAATTAATTTTATGAGGTTCAAACGATTCTACTTATCGACACACAGAGTGAGAATAAAACTCGGATATAAAATTGCTATATCACAATCCTTGATCGTATTAATTATATATAAAAGTCCTGTGAATAAAATACATAAAATCGTACCCTCAATAGGAAGCCGGCGAATATTCAATACCAATTACTTATTCAGCAATGTAAAAAAAAACAAATTTCCCTAGAACAAATTAACTTTTATTCATCATAAAAACTAAAACGAGTTTCAACTCGACAGCATCTTAAAATCAAAATCCGTAATGCATAAGAAAAAATTACCATTAATAACTAAATACTGTCATGGAAACAATTTTCCCCCAAAACAAATCACACTAATTTAATATTGCCGGTTATTTATAAGAAATTAACAAAGTGAAAAAAACAACCGGTCAGGAAATTTGAAAAAATATATTGTAACGCGTTTCACCTCGTACACGTGGCTCCTGCCACACGAACACGTCACTATGGACACCCTTGCCTAAAAATCTTTCGACGGAATACTCGGGCGCCAGATTTTTAACGTGGTTTGCTCCACGGCCCCTTGACCATTAGCGTCAAGAGTTCCAGATAGCCTCAGATGGAGGTTACGGAAAATTCCAGGGGTCTTGTTGAGTTATTTCAACCAATTCTTTATCAAATCTTTAATACGACTCAATTGAATATCGATTTTTATATTAAAATAAGTTACGGTAAATAGCGGAGAAATCAGGAACTTTGTTTATTACTACCTTGTGGTCTGTTATGAATAATTTTACAGGAGCGAGTAAAAAAACGGGAGAAAGAACGCACGGTCAGAGCCGGTAAGGTTATCACAACCACGGAAAACTACTCTCGACACACGAGACGTAAACGTATTAGATCTGCAGGGTAATCAAATAAATTATGGCTAGGCCACTTCTAGATTTGATTATCCCCTGAATCTAAATTTAACCGGCAAAATATTTTTCCGACAAACAAACAAAATGTGTAAAAGATTTGTACCTGAGAGCTAAAAATGTCTAAATCTGCCGGGTAATCAGATAAATTATGGCTAGGCCACTTCCAAATCTGATTATCCCTTGA
>CAJUYI010002663.1:0-29230 GCA_910591695.1 Galerucella pusilla | reverse complement strand
GTAACTTGGGGAAGAAAATTATCTGGGGGAGTTGAAAATTTTGGTAATGGAACCATATTGATGTTGTCTTATATAATTTCTATTGGATTTGAAATAGGGGTAGTACATTTTCACTTTACTGCGACTGTCGTATCTATCTAGCGTACCTTTATTGAAATTTTCTCTGCTTTTATTTATTTCTAGTTAAAATAGTAACTATAGTTTTGAAACCTTCGAAAAAAAATTTCTTTTGGGTAAAAATTTTGTTTTTCTTGGCTGTTAGGGGTATGAAACGTTAACTTTGTTAGTTAACATTTCAGATAATAAAAATGTGCAATAATGACTTCAGAATTTTGATTTTTGGTGGAATAGTCTATATACAGGGTGATTCATTAGTGCGATAAAGTCCAACATCTTGTAAATGGTTGAAGATATTTGAATGAAATTTCGACTGATTGTAACCAGCCTAGAGCTCATATTTTAAAATTAGTGGCAATAGTACAGCGTGTTCCAGAACGCCGTGCCAGATGAAAGTTATATTTTTTTAAATGGGACACCCTGTATTTTACTCCAAATTTGAATTCTGCTTGACCTCGCTATCACAATGATATAATATTGTAATGGGTTATACAGCGTATTTAAAAAGTTCTGACCAATTGTTCTTGTAAATCGTAATGACTTCAACGCCCTGTATACTTCAAACTGCACAATTTAGAATTAATCTTTTATAGCCATACGTCTATGATAGTCGTCTAGTACTACAATTCAATCGAACTGATTTGATATCTAAGAAACCGTATACAGGGCGAGCCCAAACTCGAATACATTGGTTTCACATTTTTCTTAAATGGATCACCCTGTATTTTATATCGGTAAATGGAAGTTACTTTACTATACTTCAAAATTTATTGAGTATTCCCTATACCCAAACTAAATAGTTTTTGTGATATTTCTATTTTGTTATTAAGAATTGTATTTCCAATAAAAAAATAAATGAAAAGCAGATACTTAATAAAATGTATTCACAACAATTAACATGTAAGGAAAGTGTGTTAACTCAAAAAAAGGTTTAAAAATTTCGATAACAGTACCACCACACATGCAGAAGGATCAGGTTTCTTAGGTAGCTCTTCTAAATAGTCAAATTAGAACCATATCATCATTAGCGTTCTTAGTAACTAGGTTGGTAGTAAATAGGCTCTGAAATACCAACAAACATTTACGTTGTGCTAATTCGTTTGTTAAATTTATGACATTTGTCATAGCATTTTCAAATAAAATGAATTTCTCCCGTGAAATCTTGATAAATATATCTTCTGTAAGTTCCTTGCGGCATTACTTATTCAGTTTTCTCTAATTTTTTTGGAATCAAACCACAATGATGTTTTCTATTTTTTATTTCGACGTTTCGGTTGATTCCCAAAAAATAAGAGAAAACTTGATAGATAATATGTTGTGGATTTTAGGCGAGAGTACAAAAAGTTATCTACTGGCAATGAGAATTCATAACGAATGTCATCCAGAATGCCGACAACCAAATGAAATTGCTTTTGAAAGGTTATTAGAAAGATTCGATCACACTGGATCGGTGATGTATGAGAAGGAACAAAGAACCAAAACTGTCATTACAGGAGAAGCTACAATGAATGTTTTACTATCAGTTATTGAGAATCACCATACGAACCCCATACGTTATTTGGTGACGAGGTAAATACGGTAAATAGAGAAGTTTATTAATATTTCCTGGAAAATCATTTACCATTTCTGCCTGAAGACATTCTCCTCCGTACACTGCTCACCATAACGCGCTCATTCAGGGACAATTGAATGATATGTTTCCAAAAAGGTGGATAGGACGAGCAGGACCAGTTCTTTGGGCACCAAGATCACCAGAGTTGAATAAAGCAGATCTTTTCCATTGGGATTTTATTAAAGAACAGGTGAACCAATTACCTGCTACTACACCAGTCGATATGAAAACTAGAAGAAGGCAGGCGTTTCAAAATGTTAATGTGCAAAGACCGTCTCCAAGCCTGTATAAATTTAGAGGGTGGTCACTTTAAGCATCTTTTATAACTTTGTTGTTGATTTTTTTCGAAATTTTAGTATAGCTGTTAATAAATAAGTATGAGTAAATTTATTATTGTTGGCTTTTTTTTAACCATAAAATAGAAATATCACAAAAACCATTAAGTTTGGGTATAGGGAATACTCAATAAATTTCGAACTAGAGTGAAGTAACTTCCATTTACCGATATAAAATACAGGGTGATTCATTTGAAAAAATTGTGAAACCAATGTATTCGAGTTTGGGCTCGCCCTGTATACGGTTTCTTAGATATCGAATCAGTTCGATTGAATAATAGTACTAGACGACCATTATAGACGTATGGCTATAAAAGATTGATTTTAAATTGTGCAGTTTAAAGTATACAGGGCGTTGAAGTCATTACGATTTACAAGAACAATTGGTCAGAACTTTTTAAATACGCTGTATAACCCATTACAATAGTATATCATTGTAATAGCGAGGTCAAGCAGAATTCAAATTTGAAGTAAAATACAGGGTGTCCCATTTAAAAAAATATAACTTTGATCTGGCACGGCGTTCTGGAACACGCTGTACTATTGCCACTAATTTTAAAATATGAGCTTCTAGGCTGGCTACAATCAGTCAAAATTTCATTCAAATATCTTCAACCATTCACAAGATGTTGGACTTTATCGCACTAATGAATCACCCTGTATATTACCTACAAATATTTCATTCAAATATTTAATAAATTATTTCACTTTTATGATTTGTGGTGGAAAAAACTAGTAGACCAAAAATCAATATTCAAGAGGTATTTTACCGCGAAATTTAAAATTTCTAATGGTCTTTAAATACGGATGAGAAAGGTACCGGCGGTTCTTCTCTCATCGTCTATAGACATAGCAAGTTGGAACTGTGCAGTAATCCAAGTAATAATTTTTAACAATTTTCACAAAATCTAATAAGCAGCCGTAACTTTTTAAGTTCCCATCTGGATTACTGGTATGTTATTTCTCTTGTTACATTCATATTTTAAAAATTTCAAAATTCAATATTAATATTCAGTGAGTAATTTTTTTTTGTACTAAATGGATACCCATTTTGGAAGCCACATGGTTATACCTTTCCTCTTCTATCTAGCTAAGTTTTATAATAGATATTTTTAGTTTAAAATTATTGCTGCTTATTTTTTTTAATTCAAATTATATATTTGTCCAGGATGAATCCTTAGGCTCAATTTTTACATTGTAACTATTGAGCTGGACAGATATCCTCATGCTAAAATTTTTTTTTGTTATTTTTTTATACTTATACCGAAATAATTATTGTAGCACAGTTCTCTGATCACAGTTTCTTGGACACAGTTCCCTGGACAAAGTTCTCTGGACTCAGTTCTCTGGACACAGTTCCCTGGACACAAGTCAGTGGCGCCCTAAAATTGCTTTCTTTTTCTAATTTTGATAAAAAAATAACTTTTTTCTTCACATCAACAAGGTAACTGAGCCCTGTGAACTGGCTTAGTTTACCTCCAAATCTATTGGTTAGTTAGACAAGAACCTGCAAAACTCGGATTCAAAAAGTCCAAAATTCGTGTATCCGTCTTATTTACGGCATTAGACGTGGGTATAGGGTATCCCATAAACTCAAAGATCTGAAATGGCTTAATATGCATAATCGCCGTAAATTGCATTTTGCTTCATTTATATTCAATATTATAAAGTTCAAAACCCAACCATACTTACATAAAAAAAATAAATATCGTACTGATGTCCATAATATAAATGTGAGACGAAAGCAAATGCTTACCATACCTCTTCACCGCAAAGAAATATTCAAACGAGCATTTTCATACAATGTGACAAAAGTTGCAAATAATTTATTAGAAAATAAACTTTTCAATGTCTTAATATTTCCAAAAAGCTTCAAAATGAACTATAAAAAATACCTATTTACTCTGTGATGCTGATACTATTGTCAGTTTCAATTTGTTTTTTTTTTATCTCTTCTTTTTCTTGCACAATGACAACTATTTTATACATTTTAAAGTCCTTTCTCAATTTGTTTCTTTATTACTCTGATAAACAAGGTTACATGTATTTAAAACTAATATATTTGTTTTTCTCTGTATTAATATTGTATATGTAGTATTTTTGTTTTAAATTTTTACAATTCCTTTATTTCTTTTTTTTTAGTTTTTGTTTTGTTTTTAAATAACAATTCATTAGCTAAAATCAGAATCAATGATTCCTGTGTGTAGTTAGAAATAATCTGGCTTTAGCAGAAGAACAGACATTTAAGTCCAAAAGACATAAATGAACTGAGCTAAAATGCCAATTACTCAATATACTAAATCGCATACATTTTATTATATTTAATTTATTGCTGTATGATATTGGGTAATAAACGTATTTATTATTATTATTATTATATTATTATTCAACATCATTTTTTTTAACGTCATTGGCTTTCAATCTTAAACAATTTGGTTTCATTGGCGCTCTACGTCAATCAACAACAACTTGGTTTCAGTATGGTGAACCATTATGAAGGAGTATCATATTTCTTAGGGGCAATCGGAAAATGCAGTGAAATATAGGGTATTCCTTGAGGAAAAAATATAACTTCGATACGCCACACTTTATTGGAACAGCCTGTATATTTCAAAATGTTTTCAAATCATAGTTTAAGTTGGGGTGAAATTTGTGGTATGAAAAGATTTTTCACAAAATTCATATTTTCCTCGATATTCTATGGCATTTTTCACGTCTTTTGCTTGTCCGAATTCAATGTCCTGAAGTTGGTTGGAGCTAATCTCAAATTCGGAATGTTATCTTCCTTCAATCAATTTGTATGCGACGAAACAAATGGTTTCAAGTGCATATGCCTTGTAGTCTTGTCCATCAGTAGAAATATATAAATGATGCCAGTCTTCAAAAATTTCCGAATATTCTGTAATTCGAGTACTCTGGTGTAGTTTGTGATTTATAATATCACAAGACTTCTGGAAATTGATTCTATAAGCATTTATTGGTTTTCTGCGGCATATTGACCATACCGAGATGAAGCACGATGTGCTCCCATCATTCCAGAAGTATAGCGTCGTTGCACGTGTTGCACGTGTTGCAAAAAAAACCAATAGAAGTATCACCAAAGTTCAGAATTGTCGAACAGCTAGTAACCTACTTGAGCTGCTGACAGAGGACCACCGACTGGAAAAAAGAGCAGCATCTGATTGGCATACACTCCTCAAGAAGACATATTTGTGTTTTATACGAATTGTCAATATACATATTCACTCAACAACAAAAATTATTAAGATGATGAATAAGTGGAATATGGAAAAATAGAAGCAACCCCAATTAGGCTGCTCATTATGACAGATGTCCTTGAACTGACGATAAAACATTGAAGAAATTGAATTATGAGGAGAAAACTTGAAAGCAGGTACAATATTCAAGAAATTTGAATGAGAAATGTAAATGACTAAGTTAAAATTCGTTGTAACTAATTGAAAGCAATACAAAATTCAAAACTTTCAAGAATAGGAGAGCTCGTTAACAATGCCAAAAATACTTAAATAATGGTTTGGATTTTACATTCAAATTAACTTGATTGTTAATATAATCACCCGAAATTTCTTACAACTTTTTCAACATTTTAAGTACTCAAGAAGGTATTCTGTGAAGTTATTTTCCGGAATATTGTGGGATATTCTGTTGTTTCAAGTGAGAAATTGATGTTATGCTAAATCGATCTTACCAAAATGAAACTAAGTTTGGATAAGTTTATCTTGAAGTAGCTGTGCAATGACATAAATGCTCCTATTTGACCGATTATCGATATGTCCGTCGAATTTGGAAGAGTACCCATAACAAACAGAAGTGTGAAGCAGAAATTATGTCTATATAAATGATAGCAGTTGAAGCATAAGACAAATTGTTGAATTTCAAATTAGGCCAACCGATTTTTCAGAGTGAAATTTGCTGATATAGGAGGAATTTAGCGTGAATAGCCAACGAAACTAAAGTGGGTTATATGCGATATCCTTTTTTTTTTCGTTTGTGACTTGATTCACGAGTTATGAGCTTCTGAATACTCAACGGTTTTATTGGAATTAATGACTTTTTCATCAAATACGAACCATGTTGTCTCGAATCATGAAAAGCACGCTGCTTCAATTTTTTGGTAGAATTTGAATTTTAAACTGTTTCATCCATAGTATACCGGAAGTAAAAATGTTAAATTAAATTATGCAACCGCAATTTTTAACCGTTCAAGTTTTCATTATGAGAGTTGAGAGCTACAACCTGATCGCACAAAAGACATCAAAGTCCCATCGTTTTTGAAAACCACGTACTCTCGTTAAATATTGACTAGTTTCGTTCCAGTGATGCAAATTGTGCCCATCCAACATTCCGTTTTTTTTTTTTAATTTTGATTCGTTATACCATATTCTTCGCTTTTTTTCTGCACTCGGTCCATTTCTGCAGCTAAGACACTAGGAGAAATAAAACGATAGGTTTTAATTCATTATGGAAGTAGTTGGAATAGAGTTTGTGCGCAACCCGTAGCGCATGTCGCTTCACAGCAACTAACAAACCCCGCCTCCCACTACAAAACTTTTCATTATTTTAATTTGAGGTTGGTCGTTGCCATTTTTAGATTCATTTATTCTTATTCGATCGGGTCTTTCGTGAAATATTCACTAATTTTTTTCATTATTTGTACTATTATCACAGGATATATAAACATTTATTATAAGTAAGTTGGAGAAGCAGATTTTTTATTTTATACTTTTAAGGTTTGGTTTTTATGAAATAATGAAAATGTTATTTTTTATTATCTATAATTGTGATATACGCAAAAAATGGAGATTTTCCAAAATTTAATGACCCGAAATAATTTGCCGGTACCTTACTTCATGTACTGTACCTATATATTAATTTGATTACGGATGTAGTGGTGAGTATTACCTATGTTGTGTGAAAAAATGATTTAATTGATATTTTCAACACCGTATTCGTGAGGTTATGTTGGAAATTCCTTTTTATGGAAAATGTTGAATCAATAACATCTTCCCACTTGCTAGTGGTTTTTCTAATCTCCTGCCATCATTTCCCATGATATTCTGATATACCAAATACGATATTTGTAGCTGAATGATCCAGTACAATATTATTATTTCAAGACTTGACGTGGGAAACTAAAAAACACATATCGCACCTCTAGAAGAACAATGACGCAAGTGTAAAAATTTCGAAAATTCAGTTAAATATGGCAAACGTGTCAAAAATAATCATTATTTCCAATGGTACAATGACTTAATTGTAGTACGCACCGGTGTGCTAGAGGGAAGGTGCGTCGTTGTTCCATTTGTATAAATAGGTTACCTTCTTTTGGAGCGACCTCGACGAAACCTTGAATTGTGTTTTGAGCCCGGACCAATACGCACGTGTTTTGTTAGTACAAGGACCTAACTGTTATATTTTATGTTTTAAAAAGATTTCCACTCAAGTTCCAGTGATACAACGACGTAATTGTGACATTGTTGCTCTATAGTACAAAGGGTTTTTGCACGACTTCAACTGAAATAACGACGTAAGTGCCATACGCAGAATGAGGGAGATGCGGTCCATAGCACTATTGAAAAGTCGATCAAGAAGGCGAAAAAGTCAGAACCTATCATACGTACCGGCTCAGTACGTTTTTTTAATAAAATCTGCAAAGAAAAAATGGAATCCTTTTATTGTAAAAGAAATGAGCTTCGATTTTATGGATTTGAAGCTGCTAAGGGATAAGATGGCCTTCAATCACTCAAAAAATGTAAACGGTGATCAGATTAAGTTGTCGGAAATTAAAATGATGCGTTTTGAAAAAGGTTATGATTACTACTTCTACAGAACAAGCTATGATGATTCGAGCTGGAAACTTGTCCAAACTAGAACTATCAATAGACGTTCGTCTGGAGCAAGGGGTATAAAAAATATATGCTTGAAGCCCGCATACAATTCGAAATTGCCAATAAGTACAAATAAAAAGGCAGATATACAAAGTTCATAATTCCTAGATTTTATGAACCGTTTTTCAGTACCTATTTCTAAGTTGTAAGAGTTGTATTTAGTATTACTCATCTAGTTTTTTCAAGTTTTTGTTATGAATATTTTTTCATACTTATTTTTCCAACAGGCTACCTTCCCGAAGCAATAAGTTTTGTGAAATATGGGTTCCAATAAATAAATTTTTATGCTAGATTGTGTCATAATTTCACGAATATTGGAATGCGTAGTGGAACAATGACGCAAATGGAAGGTCATTGACTTCTAGAAGCTGTGACTGTTAATTTTTCCGAAAATTTCTGGAAATTAAATGCTTCATCTGGAAGTAGAATACATTTTCTGTTTATCATAGCTTTCTTGTTTTTTTGAAAATTTACTGTTGCTCTGTTAATCAATAAATTAGGAATAAAAAAACTTATTGTTGTTCTAGGGGTGCGATATTAACGTGCTAGATAATTGAATTGCAAATATTCTGCAATAATACGTGTAACTTTATACCACAGAACCTACATGTTTAACAGATCTCTTATTATTTATTTCTCTATGGACCAGACCACCGGAAATTTTGCCGAACCTACTAATGTTCCAAGCAGTGGAAGTGAACTTTATCAAACACACCATCCATAGACTCGGGGAACTGGTTTTACGACTTGTGCGAAGAAGGGCATAACTTTATTGTTACGTTTAGTACAAACCAACCCGGGAGGTTATCAACGACGATAACAGACAAGTGTGAATTGTCTATTATTCACAAGTGAATTGTCTATTATTCACAAGGTTTGTGAATGTTGTAGCAAGGTACTAGAATTAATTATAAAATTTGGAAAAGATCATCCACTATTTAACACCCGCAAACTCAACAGATGGCGACGAATCTATACAAGGAGATTGGAAGATAGATTTCACTCTTACTCACAATTACAATATTTTTTTTCGGAAGGTAACTTGAGCTCACTTCATAATGCTCAATGGAAATGGAGGCGAAGTTGACGTAATTTCTACAGGATCAACAGCAACTGCTCATTAAAACAGTGTTTGCATTTGATATGTGAGATGTTACAAATAATTTTGATAAATGGTTGATGTCTAGAGGAAGTGCTTCCAAAGTGTTTGCAATACCTGGAAAGGGTGAAGTACCTTACATCAATCACACACCTAAACTATTCTCTAGGTAAATAGGTTTAATAAGGAAGAATGGTTAAGGAGACTTTGTACTTAAACTTATTAACTTATTAAAAATGTCAAATTTTAATCTTGAGAATTGAACAAATCAGGAGTTAAAATGTGGAAATTACAACTTTGACAACATTTATGTTGGTGGAAATTATAGAGATTTTGAAACCAAAATTCCAGAACGCAATGTAGCTATGATAGCAGGAGAATATATCATTCTATTGAGACTATCCACCCATAAGATAGATCGGGAATGATTGTTGTGAATTAATTTCCAGGTAAACTCATTCAAAAGTTTTGTTTATATTCGTAGAATTAAGCATCAAGGCTTCTTACTTTATTTCCATTTTAACGTTTTCTAATTCTATTGTTAATATTCCTTGGATCATTAATTAGGAATGTTCCATTATACCTCCACTCTTTCGATGTGTTCGCAACACGCGTTACCAGTTAAATTCAACATTGCTTCAAATACATCGGCAAAAAGACTCGGCCAGCTAAAATGTTGTTCGTTTTCCAAGAACTTCCGTAATTTTTTATCGATTTCGATTGTTTCTACGCCAAATTGTAAATAAATTCTTTGGTATTGAAACAAACTCCAGAAAAGATTCCGAAATCTGTTGATAGCTTATTTATGCAAGTCGGAAAAAACATGTATTTGTAGTCCAATTCCTTAACACCCTGTGGAACAGTTCGGCAAATTTGTAGACTTCACACTCAGTTAATAACAAAAAACATCCTTTACGCCATCTTTTAGTCCTCATTTTACCTAAATTTTGTTGAGGTTGGGTACAAAATTGTTACGAACATTCCCAATTTTCATATTGTTTATTCAAATTAAAAGACACTTTTAGGGCAAGAATGTATGAGACAAAGAAATTTGAATTTAGAAAATTCAATTGCTCTAGTAAGTGAATGATGACAAATATTCAAAATAACACCTATAACTGGAAAAATACAAATCCGTTCTTGAGAAAGATATGGGAAATATTGTAGGCGTACAGGCTGAGCTATAATTAAAAACAGATGATTTTGGTTTTTTGAGCAAGAAGAGTACTTCCAAAAGTAATAGGAGAAAACAAAGAGAGAAAAGAAAGAAAGTTGAATAGAAAAAAGTGAGAAGTTCAAAGGAAGAAGCTTATTTCGTACTTGAATCTGATAGTAAGCTTAGTATATGTGGTGAGTTTATGAAGTACCTAAATTCATTACCTTGTAGTACTGCCCACTATTGGAAAATTGATTCCAATCAGTGGAGATGGTGGAAGAAGCTGGAAGCAAAGAAAAATTAATAAAGGTATCCAGAACAGGATCGCTTGGACATATCGAAAATGTGAACAAAGGCAGTAGTGGCAGAGAGTAAGATGAAAAAAGACCTAGGAAAAGGAGAAAATCGAAATAACAACAAGACATGGCAAACTTTGAATGCAAGCAGGGAATCAATGTGTATCGACCCACCACAATAACAAAAAAGTCTCATCCACATAGTGGCGATTACTATTCTGGGAGCAATGTATAACTCTCGGATAAAATACGGAACCAAGTAAATATCTCTTGAACTGAAAAAAATAACGATAATCATGGAAATTTGCAGGTGAGTGCGATGAAACAAAATGCATCTGTACATTTTACATACATTTTTTTGATAACAATATGCTTCCGGTTCAACCAGGAATGCCATCTACTTCCTCAATTTGAATGGGACACCCTATATAATTTTACAGGTTTTGGAAGAGCTTGTTATTTTGAATTCATACATACTGAGTTTAGTGTAGAAAAATTTGTGAAAACGAGGAATAACTCACTTTTAGTTGTACAATAGGTGTACATTCCATTATTTTAAAATAATAAGGAATAAAATCACTTAAAATGTCCAAAAATCTTACCGTTCACTTGCTGACAATATGCCATTCTAGCAACAAATTCTTGAGTCACTCTTTCCAAGATTTCTCTACGTATTAGTTCACATTAATCAATAATCTTTTGTCTCAATCCCTGTGAGGTTGTTGGTCGTCTAACGTGACCACGTAATTTAAGATAACGCTAAAGAGAAAAACCTAACGGGCTAGGATCCGGAGAACGAGCAGGCCACTCTATGAATCCTCTACGTCCATTCCATCGATTTGGAAAATTCGCATCCAGAAAATCCCTAACCCGTCTATTTAGTAAATCCAAATACTTGTCAACATTCAAGTTTCCGTCGATTTAAAATAGGCCTATGAGCCTATTTTCGACAACCCATCGAAACATTTAACTTCTGTGGATGCTGGGTATGTGCTTCATGAATCCAATGAGGATTCTCATTTGATCATTCGACCTTGAGTTATGGCAATTAACTGTTTTATTGAAACAAAAAGTTGCCTAATCGGAAAAAATTTTGCTGGAAGCAAATTTTTTGTCGACATTACAGATGTCCATTAGCCGTTCGCAGAATTCCAACCGTCGGTCAAAATCATCGTCTGACAGTTCAGTGCCAAATTCAAATTTGTGGTAGAAGTTTGAGGTGATTCTTCTTAATCGATTGCAATATTTTGTTAAACAGTTTCGTTCGTTGCTGTCCGCGATCTTCCAGGTTTCAGCAAATTTGTTACCATTCCAGTTGTAATAAAACGTTGTAGTGTTTTAGTTACTAATGAGCGTGATATAGGATTTCTCTCCCTATGCAACTTATTGGAAATATGACACACTTCACCATGGGTTCTAACACGATCACCATAACCAATCATCATTATAATCTCAATACGTTCTATTTCACTTAATTGAACCATCCCAAATTGTAAAATTCATTTCCGTCAATTGGAAATTGACACTTGGAGAACAAAAGACGTACTAAACAGTACTCGTTTATTTATTACTATGCATACAAACAACATCGATTAGTTTATCTAAATAGTTTCTTGCTCTAATGCAAGAAACTCAAAGAAGGTTGATTAGAGTGCTATATTCCTTGTTTCCACAAAATTTATCACACTCAGCTCAGTAGGTATAAATTTAAAATAACAAGCTCTTTCAAAATCTGTGAAAATATATAGGGTGTCCCATTTAAATTGAAGGAGTTGACGACATTTCCGGTTGAACTGGAAGTATATTATTTACAAAAAAATGTACATCAGATGCATTTTGTTCCATTGTACCTACCTGCAAATTTTCATAAATCTCGTTCTACTCGTTTTAAAGACATTTACTTGGTTCCATACTTCATTCCAACCCTGTATAAAGTACCTACAGTCGACTTCATTAAATAAAAAAATGATAGTAAAAGTGACGTAACCGACACGTAGGTATATTGAAAGTTTTTTATTATTTTCAAAAAATTGTACAACCAAGTTAAATCCAGAGGAAAGATCTTCACTGTCTAAGGAGTCGACTTTTTTAACAACTGAGTGATCTTGTTAGCATTTCAGAAAGTTTCTCCGTCTTTTTTATCATTGAATTTAGAAGTTCGACTGGCTTAATTCGAACAAAATTCAACAACGTTGAAAAAGTTCTACAGCAAATTTGTTGAGGCGTATTTTATATTGTAATTTACTCACAGCAAACTGAAATTTTGTTTTCACTTATGTTTCGCATACAATTGCAGGCATTGTGGTCTGCAGAGCCACTCCTACTACTATAATCAAGACCGAGCACCAAGCTTTCTTCCAATTTATTGTTATCGTTTTTTTGGGTAAATTTTCCATTTCAATTTTCCATTACACTTGCACAATAAAATATTAGAAAAACAATGCCATGGTTTCTTGAATCGGTGTTCAACTGCAAAGTTACATAAATGGGGTTAATGAATAGATTGAGGAAATAAGTTGGGTATATCTTTAAGTATGCTGAAAAATAGCACAGATTATATTTTTTATTGGATAATATTCGGTTATATACGTTGTAACGAAAAATATCCATTGAAAAGGAAATTTTATTCTATGAGTCATTTCAGGTGATGTACAAACTTCCCAACCATGATTTAACTATAGCATGGGAACTAGTAGGACCATTCCTGTGGGTGAATTCTATAACATAATAGACAGGACATCTCTTTTAAGGCTAATTCCTATTTATTTGGAGATTTTTGGGCTAATAGATATAAACGCAGCTGAAATATATCCACTTATCCTGTTTTGCCATTGTTAACGTTGATTATTCAGTATGGTTAGGATCTGAATATTGTTCAGTTTTATTGAAAAGTGAAAAGGTATTTTCCTTATTCTGTTCAACTTCCTAAATAGATGATTGATAGTTATTTAAATGAAATAAGATAATGGACTTTATCGTCAACGACTATCTTCCGAATTTTGACTAACATATCGCTTCCATTTTTTTATTTTGCTGAACTTTGATAACTATTGTTAAAATATGAAAATGAAGGAGTAAAACGGGCAGTAATCACTGTAGGACTTGAATTGACGACCCTCACTATGGAAGGTACGCGCTGAGAAGTACAACGATAAGTGATGTCAATGATACTCAGCTATGAATCCCATAAATGCTCTCAGTTTTCGAAGATTGGAAGAGAAGTATGCAGCATTCATGGAATGGCAGAATAATGAGACATCGAAACAAAACTGAGGAAGGAAAATTATTTATATTACTGACAGCTGAGAGACATAATCATACAAAATATCCGAATTCTAGAAGAGTTTTCAAGTTAGGTAGTATTCGTTCCTTTGTATCTGAGCTCGCTCAAAGCTTTCGGGAAAAAGGCATTTGTCGATTAGATTAGGTTTGATAAGGTGGCTATCCAGCCTATTCCATTGCGACCTTTCCAGAACTCTTGTAGTTCTTTGAATCTAGACTACATCCACTTTTTGAAGTGGCTAATCAACCCCAAGACTGAATCTTTTGTGTAAATTTTTGCTGGTAGCTTTTAATTGCATAGTGAAAGAAACCACACATTCGTCAGACAGTTTACCCTCCCAGGTGATATAATCTGCACATGGCTTCGTTTCTCAACCCCATTAGCTTTTCATGCCTGTTAAGCTAACATTGTCCTGTTCACATAACTATCACGGCTTTGGAAGTCTCACTATATTTCCTAATTAATTCTGCCGTATAGGTTGGCAAATGTGGTCGAATGAACCGTTTCACTTGTCTTTATCCCGGTGAGATTACCCACCATTCCAGATAATAGTGGACCCATTCCAATGTTGAATCGAATATATCTATGATCTGAACACAAAGGCTAAGTAAATACTGCCCAATGTGTGGCTTTGGAAGTTCTTCGCATGAGACGCATTTCAGGAAGGCACTATTCCATGGTTGTAGTGTATTAACTACGCTAGTCAATCACGAAACACTCTTATGATCTACAAAGGAGTCATGTAGCCATCTAGGCCGTAATGGGCTACTATGAAACTGCGCTTCTCGACCACCTTTCGAAATACCCTATACAGCGGCCATAATGGCATATTGAAGAGATTCCAGTTGGTTGGTCGTTATGAATGTGGTTGGATGTTCAAGATGTAAAATTTACACCCTGATGTTGGTTACAGCCTGCCGATAAGAAGGCTCTCATACGTCAATCTCTATTGACGTTACGACTGATTCTACCGGGCAGGGCTTTTTGTCTCCGAAAGATGTTTTCTTTCTTGCGACTGATCCTGCTACCGCTGCTCTAAAATTTGGTGTAAAGTGAATCGGTAAGGTACTTCCAAACTGCGACCTTTATAGATCGCGAAGATTACAAAGAACAATGAATTGCTTGAATTACTATCCGGCTTGAAGGACCATAAATGTTTAGTGTTAATGCACAATGCACACACATCAACACTAACTTCTTTGAAATGAAAGGAAAAAAAATTGTTTCGTGTTTTCGAATAAAACGCACTTGTGAGACTGTATATCTTTAAGCTTTATTATTGTTGAGAGCGGTGTTCCGCTAGACGTTTGGATAGTAACTGGTTTTACAAAGATAGTCTCCTACACGAGCAGGTACTTGAAACCATGACCCCCTTTAAGAGAATTTAATCTAAAACAAAAGAATTAGAAAGCGAGCAAGTTTCCAAAATATATACAAAAGTAACTCGACAATTTAAAGGGCGTCCCGTGGTTCGTACAACAAAGTCATGCAACTATTGTTACAATTTCCTAAATCTATGCTGCTACAATGAATTGATATATCGTTCACTTACAATAACAAAGTTCTAACTACACTTTTTATCAAATTCTATGTTCCATCGGTTCTATCTGCTATTTTCTATCCATTAAATAAATTATAGCGAAATCTAACCATCCTAGAATAAACTAGAGCAAACACAGAGTTCTATCTTCCGTAAAGATTTGGTATTTTTATTTCATATGGCTCTATCTGACCACACTTACAACTTTGTTATTCGAAAACCGTAGTTACAACGTTGTTATATTATTAATTAGGCGGTTTATATTATAACCTTAAAAGTTCTGTTAGTGTATCTGTGTTGCGTTTGAGAGAATTTTAAACTTCAATAACCATGAATAGAACTGAGTTAATATTAAAAATGGGTAAGTAAAAACTGCCTAAAACATGACTTAAATTTGAGTGGTTCCTCTACATTAGTTTTATTATTTTTAGCTCTTGATAGCTCTAACGAAATACAAGGCAATGGCAATAGCAATGCAAGTGAGTTTCTAAACTCACCTTTGGCGCCAGAATTTACCACCGATGCTAGTGTTATAGCCAATAATAACTCCTTTTATTCGATACAGGATATAGAAAACGCGGAAACGTCTCATCTTCCTACATTGTTTCCAAACTTCCAGAGCAGTGTCTTAAGGCACATGTGGAAGACATGGCCCAAGAAATCAATGTAGAAACAAATCTTGTGCAAGAAGCGCCAGAAATGACCACCGATGGAAATTTTATACCCCACAATATTTCATTTCATTCGATTCAAGATATAAAAGAAAATGCAGAAGTAATTATGGACTGTGACCCAGCAATTTCTAAAGTTTCACATCAATGTGTTGGCACACAGTTAGAAACGGTAGCCCAGGAAATTGAAATTGAGACAAATGTAGGGCAGGTGATGAAATTTTATATTAATAAAAATATTAAAAAAATAAACATTTTTCTTTGTTTTTAGATCAAAGAATTGGAAATAATTGAAAAGACTATACAAAGTGAGAAATTCGAAAAATCTATAGAAATTTTAGAGCCAGAAGAAGAGGAAGAGCACAACGTACACATGAAAATTAATATAGAAGAAAGTCAATTAAATAAGCCAGGAAAGGAAAAAAAAATACTAGTAAGAAAGAAACTATGTAGAGCAGAAACATGGAAAAATAATATTCGAAAAAAATTATGCCAGGCAGGTAAAGAATATATTAGCTCAAGAGGAAAGCAGGTTAAAGCAAAAATGGTAGTAAATAATAAAGATTGTCTAAATACTCGCAAATTCAAGTGCAACAAAAAAATTGGGGAGAATGTCGGAAAAAAATTGTTTCAATACTACTATGAATAATTAAATCAAAATGAAAAGTATGTGTTTCTTAAGCAAGTTACAGAAAAGTATGTTACAGGGCGCAAAACTACGGAAGGTGCGTGTCGTCGTGCCTATTCATATAAATACTTTTTTAAAGTTCAAGAGGAGAAAATACAAGTATGCAAAAAATTTTTTTTGGGAACACTAAATATATCTCAGAAACCGGTATATACCGTCCATTCTGTTGATGGCAATGTTCCAAAAAAAGATCTTAGAGGCAAGACTGGCACAAGAAAATTAAGTAACGAGAAAAGACAGGTTGTTATTGACCATATTAAAAAATTTAATGTTGTCGAATCTCATTACTGTAGACAAAATAGCCAGAAAAAATACTTGGAAGCTACATTAACAATTCCAAAAATGTATGATTTATATCTTACATACTGTGCAGAAAATAACATAGAAAATCCAGTTAAGGTCTCTATGTACAGGCACATTTTTTGTACAAATTTTAACTATAGTTTTCATAAGCCTAAAAAGGACGTTTGTGAGATATGTTCGACCTACTATTTGAAGAAAAAGGAAATGAGGTTAAGTGAAACCGAAGCAGAAACTATGGAAAGACACATTGCAGAAAAGGAAGCTATGAGAAAAGAGAAAGAAAATGACAAGAAAAGTGAAATTCCTGTTTTATGTTTCGACCTCGAAAATGTCATTACTTGCCCAAAATATTTCATTGGAAATTACTTTTATTTACAAAAGTTAACTATGTATAATTTAACAGGCCATTTATCCACAACGAATAAAGCATATTGTGTATTATGGATTGAAACCCTTCAGGGTCGAAGTGGAAATTGCCTAGCTAGTGCCTTTAGAAAAATCATTGAGAAGGTTTTAGAAGAAAACCATTTCAAGGAACTTATTACTTGGAGTGACAGCTGCGTCCCCCAAAATCGTAATTCCCACATATCTGTTTGCGTTTTAGATATACTTAGAAATCATCCAGACCTTGACCGATTAACTATGAAATATTCCATTCCAGGACATGGTGCTGTACAGGAGGTAGATAATATTCACAGCCAAATTGAGAGGCACATGTCACAAATAGAATTTTTTTCACCTTTGGGATTCATAAAGGAACTTAAACAGGTAAATAAAAAAAATCCATTTGCTATTATTCAAATGAAAGAATCAGATTTTATGAACTATGAGGAATGTTCAAAACAGCTTAAGTATGATAACATACCATTTACTAAAGTGTGTGGTATGCAATTTACCAAATCTGATTTAACAGAAGTATGTTATAAAAAGAGTCACACAGATAATGAGTTTCTTAAAGTTTCGATAAGTCCTGCTGTTCCTGCTCTTCCACGTCGTCGAAGTAAAAAAACTACCGAAGTGAAAGCCCCACCAAAAATTGCAAGTCTTATACCAAAAGTTCTCTCAAGCAAAAAAGAAATTTCCAAAGAAAAAATTAATGCTTTAAAAAAAATGATACCATCAATGCCGCAAATTGACCAAGATTTTTATAAAGCGCTAATACATTTATAATTTTTTGTTTAAGTAAAATTTTTAATTCTTTTCATTTAATTAGTTTGGATTTTAATTATGTTTGTTTGATTTAATTAGTTTTTTGTGTAGTAGATTTGTTTTGATTTAAAAGAAATAAATAAAATCTTAATTATTCACATAGAACCTTGTTTTAATACCATTACTTATAATAAATATATACACTCTTTAATGTGACAAAGTTGTAAGGGGCAGATAAAACCATGTTCAGTTAAATATTTCTGAAAAGTTAATTTAATAAGGTTCTATCTAAGTTTGTGACTTATAAATTCAAGGTTTAGATAAAGTTTTATAAATAATACAAAATTATTAAATGGTGATGTAAAAACACTTTGGAAATATAAAAATTATCCCGAATAAATACAATTAATTGTATAATAATTATCAGATACTGAAACTTTGGATTTTAATTTCTCACAATGGCTGTATGGCCAGATAGAACTTTATTATTCTAGGTGGACGATATTTATTTATGGCTAGTTCCATGAAGGATTTGATTAAATCGCAAACAAAATAATGTGAATAAAAAAAAGAACTAAGAACTAAGAATTTAGGGGTGAGCTTGGGGGTGAATAGATGCAAAGAAATAAGAACCTTACAAATATCACCCCGAACAGCATACATCGTACACTGTATATGTATTCAAATTCACTAACTTCTCTTTTCGATAATACTTTCGATTTTTCCCAAGAATTGTAATAATAATAAGATACTCATGCAATTCTTTTGACATATTATTTTTCGAATTTACGGAAAAAAAACTCATTACTTTGACAAAATCCCACCAATTTTAAAAGGAAAAGTTATTTCCATTATAATCTAAAAATACATCGTTGAGAGCTGTAGTACTTGCTCTCCATTGAATACTCTCAATTTTTTCCATTTAATATCCAACGTCTTTTCTTTTTTTGTTGAATCTAATCAAAACGCCCACTTGTCGATTTCCACTCTCTCATCCAATTCCAAACAAGCTCTCAAAGTAGAATATTTGAGCCATAGAGATGAATGAGAATAAATGTTTTTGAGTTTCATGGAATAAACGAGCAACACCATCTTCGCGACTCCTTGATCTTTTTCTCTGATTCGCTACTCGAGATACTGGGGATAATTTTTCTTGTTATAAACAGGCTGTTTCACTACGAGCTAACAATATCCATGATTTATACAAAAGTTGGCATGGGTGGAGTACAACTTATGACGAGTTTATGGAAAATATTTTGGCATGTCACTTTTCTGGTTATATTGGAAGTGAACTTTGGTATTTGGAATGTATGAAAAACCTGTTTATTTTCAACTATTCGGATTCGACATTAAGTTTTGATGTCAATTTGTGTCGAATACCCTACATTCAAATCTTATCAAGATAATAATTTTCTTAATAAAAAGATGACAGATGCAGATCTTCATTTTGACAATTTTGTGTGAACATCCCCGTTACCAAATAAAAAACACATTGTCGGGTTGAATGGTAGGTCGACCAAGGTAATTGGTGATATGTGGAAAACTTCTTTTTTGAATCCAGGTTTATTGAAAAAATCATGGAAAGTTTAAGTTTAAATGTTGAATATTTCTGTGATAGAAAAATCATATTCTCTTGCTCAATTCAAAGAACAAAAGTAATAGCAGTTTTTGTCCACTTTCCTTCAACCAATCTTAAGCGTCTTTGAGTAAGTAACATTGTATTTGATGGTAGGTATATCAAGTACCGAATGTCTAAATCTAAATGATTCATCTTCAGCTCTTCAAATATATCAAGATATCTCTGACTCGAAAATGTATTTCTCCGAAAATAAAATGATTCGAAAGACAGTCCATTGACAGAGACAGAAGACATTAAACTCCCATTTCTTGGAAACTACCACTTTTGTCAGTGTGTGTTTCATCTGCTCCAGATATGCGAATTGTGCCCATCAAAGATTTCGTTTTTCGTAAATTTTGATTCATCGTACCGTAAGGTTTTCTCCAAATATTCATCATTTTCTTGATATTTCACCAACACAAATTCTGAAAATTTCATTCTTCATTGTTCTATTCCAAACAAGCCATTTTTATCACTGAAAGGAGAAATTGACTCTAAATACTGACAATTTATACTTTTTGATCCTGACAGGTGAATACACAGCCTGATGAAATGAAAAAAAATGTATAACAGAGCCTACGCCTAGGCAATAATAAGGCTGAAATAATAAATGTTTTAAATACATGTTATTGTCGCAAATACGCTCAAGATTGGGTATGGGAGAGCGAGCTTGAACTTCCTCGGCCTTAGAATTGAGTAAAATGATAAAATGATATAAATATATAACCTTTTTTGGGAACTATAGGATAAAATATTGAATCGTCGACTAACGATGATGGTATCTTTTCCAAGGCAGATATCTCAGCCAAAGAATCGCTTGAATTGTAATTCTTGGCCAGACCAGATACGTGATAAATTGCGGGATATTCCTGAATATAATTATCATGTGTAGGCTCACAGCACTCAACCAACATGTGACCTATTGTACATCCTCCCGAGGAGTGGTTCTCCTAGGTCATCGTCCACCCTGTCCTCCTCAGGAAGGTGGACAGGTTATTAGGAGACATCTCCTTTATATTGGCAGGTATAGACCAAGACTCACAGAACACACAAACTCTTATCAACAGGCACTCGCATAAGACATGTCTGACAGTTTCATCTTCCTGCTCACACATCCTGCATAGAGGTGTGTCCACTAGCCCCATAGTACGGAGGTGTTTTCTCGGTTGACAGTGGTCAGTCAGGGATCCTACTGTTAAACGTAGGTTTATCCTAGTCATCGTCAAATATTTCTTCGGCGCCAGCTTTCCAGGGTTTTCCTAGTATCCTTCGATTTCATCACATATCTTAAGGGATTGAGCATTGTCGAAGTCGTTAGGCCGTAGGTGTCAGTGGGTCCTAAAATGTTCAGTCGAGGCGCTTCCCTGGTTAGAGAATCGGCAATGCGTATACCTTCACTCCTGTCGTGACCTTTAACCCACCTCAGGATAATATTGTTATCTGCCGAGGCGTTAGATAAATCTTGGTGGCACTCTTGTACTAGCCCCGATATAACACGTTGTCTGTTCAAGGCTGATAGGGCTTGTTTACTATCAGTGCAAATTGTTATTTTTTTGCCAGAAGTTCCTTTTCTGGTTAGTTCTTTTGCGGTAATTGAGATACCAGCCAGTTCTGTCTGAACCACGCTGGTATTGTTTCCCATTCCCCACTCAATCCTTAGGCTTAGTGCTTTAGAGCAAACTCCTTCTTTTCATGGTAAAGAGGACCATCTCAGTCTTCCTGGGATTAATCGAAAGTAAGTGTTCCTCACTCCATGTTTCTATCAATTCAAGCCCATCCTGCGCTCTATCGCACAGTGTGCTCTCAAATTTGCCAGTCTGTAAGATAACTATGTTGTCTGCGTATGCAATTGTGTAGAATCCATTGTTGTTGAGGTGATCAATCAGGGTATCCAGAACTATGTTCCACAAAAGGGGTGATAAGACTCCTCCTTGTGGACATCCCCTCATTACTAGTCCTCTTACTGTGATGTCTTTTACATTGACATTTACTGCTCTACTTCAGTATCCATTCTCCTACAACCAGAGGTACAGTCCTGGAGTTGAATTGCTGGGTAATTGTTGGAAAGGTTGTTTTATCAAACGCTCCCTCACTGGAGTATATGCATGCTGATTTGGATAAAGTGGGTTGTGAATTATCACTTCATCTCTTATATACCGCTTGCATAACCTATCCATCGTTTTTCAAAAGAACGATGTGAGACGGAATGCTTTCGGTAAGGTGTAGTCCATAATACCTGGTTCGGGTATGAATACCACTCGTACTCCTCTCCACTGACTGGAAATATACCTCGGAGCTAGAGAGACTCTGAAAATTCCAACCAAGTGCGGCATAAGGATATCCATTCCCATTGAAGTAGGGTGGGTCCTATTCCGTCATGTTCTGGTGACTTGAAGGAGGAAAAGCCCGATATGGCTCACCTCATCTTCTCCTCATCAATTACTGCACTAGCAGATTGTCAGTTCAACGTTCCAGGAAAGACAGAACCTGGGAAGTGAGTTTCAATAAGAATTTCTGCGCTATCTTGTAGGTTGGAGGCTTTGTCGCCATTTTCCCTTGTCAGGATGCCGATACTCTTATGGTGGTCGTTCAAAAAAGCCTTCTGTAGCCTAGAAATGTGTGGGAAGTCTTCGACTGCCTCACAATAGGCTCTCCAGGGTTCTCTTCGCTTTTGTCTGCAGACTTTTTTGAACTCTGAGGTTGGCTCTATATATTCCCCAGTCCTCTTTGAGTTTTGTTCGTTTTGCCTTGTTAAAGGTCTTTCTAAGGTGTTGAAGCTCAGGGAATTACCAGGTGTTGGTCGTGACACCTGTCTGATCCATCCTCATCGGACAGGACTACTTATAGGCAATGTATATTTTGTTGTGGATAGATACTGTGTTCCTTTTCCGCTCCCCATTATTGCTAGGAGTCAGGACCTCTGTTTTATGCAGAGCACCTTTTAAGATTCGATTGTAGAGAGCTTCATAAGTGGTCCTGAGATTCTGGCTCACCGTATAGGTCAGCCAGCGATGCTCTGACATAGAAATATGGTCTGACACTTGCCAGTCCTGAATTTTGTTCGATATTTTGGCTGTCGTCAGCGTAATATTTATTATTGTTTGGCTACAAGCGTTGAAGAATGTCGGTTTCGTGCTTCTGTTCAAGATTGAAAGAGATTGAGACTTACCTCGGGCGTTGATAGCCTTGCTGTCCCAGCTCAAGTGGTGAGAGTTTGAGTCGCAACCCAATATCAGCTCCACTCTCTGGTGGAGGCAGTGATCCACTAGTACCTCCATCTTTTTAGTCGGTGGTAGGGTCGCTGTATCTGATGGGAAGTACACCGACGCGAGTGCCAACGCCGTATATTTGCCTTTTCCATCTGGACATTCCGCTTTAACCACAGTAAGGTCTGAGGTGTAGAATTGCGTCATCGGAAAGGCTCCGTATTTCCTTGGGACGTAAACAGCTGTCCTAGGCTGCTATTTGCTTGGTAGGGTGGAAATTTGTCCCGCTAGGCTACTGAAACTAGTAATTTTGGTCTTCATTATCCAGGGCTCCTGAATTAGAGCTATTGCATCCTCCAATACATCAAGGTGGCGACATAGTGTTGTCGTTGCCTTTGGCGCCTTTTTGTGTTGGAGTGGCCCAACGATTATACACCCTACAGGATTGCTTATTTCCATTCAACTCTGTGTTCGCCTCGCTCAAGTCGGACGAATACGTCATCACTGGACCTAACCTTTTTAATTTTATGGTTTATCGTTTGTTCACAAAGTGTGTTTTGACGATATTTTATCCGTTTTTTCAATTTTGAAGGTGTTGTTTATTAATAATTGTCAATCAAGAAAGTCTATAAATACGAAGCACATTATTTCAGTGTAAATACAAAATTTTTGGATTCGCGTTTCAATTTATACATTTACCCATGCAAGCAAAAATTAAAATTAATTTGAAACTAAAACTTAGAACAGAGAACCATGTAATGTAGATGATCATGCAAAAAATGAGAAATTAAGATATAAGCTAAAACTAAAAAGAATGCCTTAGCTTCTCAGTTTCTGGCATAAGCATCTACATTACATGGTTTTATAAGTTCTTAGTTTTAGTTTTAAAGTAATGTAAGTTTTAATTTTTGCTTGCATGAATCCACCTTTGTAAACTTCGAACAAGTATTAGGAAAAAAATGTTTGAAGAAAAAATGTGTGAGTACCACAAGAGATGATACAGGTTTTAAAAAATTGTTTATTAATAAATTTTTTATTAGTGCATGAGGCGTCTATTTTATTTTCCCCATAAGAAGAAAAATATATAATTCTGAGTTTACCCATCAATTAACCCATAATGACATGCAAAATAAATTATAAGCAAGTTTCTTCAATTCAAAGTTATTGTTTCAAACGTCTATTTATATTTTATAACTACTTATACAACTGAATATAACTTTTTAAAATAACATATCACCAAAAAAAATTAATTTATTAATATTTTTTGCAAATAAACTAGAAAAAAGTGGAAAATATTAACGATTGCAGTATATTTTAAATCGGTCGAGGTCCACTGGTGACGTAAGCACCGACGAAAGATTCAAGCGAATAAGCAATCCTGTAGGGTTTATAATCGTTGGGAGTGGCCTACCGTATACGCGTTGATTTATGTAGTCCATGTAGTTCAATAATGACCACATTTTGAGTTTATTTTGTAGTACTACAAAACAGTGGAAGGTATTGGAGTTACACTTTCCAAATAATAACTAATATAATAATGAAACTCAGCAAACCAACATGGTTTTATGTCAGGTAGTTCAACTATCACCCATCTAATCTGCGAAGCGCAGCTTACACACTGACTTCTCCACGGCGTTTGAAAGAATCGATTAAACTTAAAAATATTGTCGAGCTACTGAATCACTGGTGTGTAGAAAATAAGTTGTATTCAAATTACTGTGAGTGCAGTGTCTTGTCTTTTTGTAATAAGGACTCCGTCATTGTGTTTCAGAAAAATTGAGATAATTCGTATTGGTGCGAAGATTACTTTCAGTATAGCACAGGTTCGAGAAAAAAAAATTTATGACAAAAGTGGCCTCGAGAAAAGCCTTGAAATAATTTTCAGAATTGTAGGTCCACCGCTAGAGGGCGTATTTGACAGTTAAAACTTTAAAATGCAATTTTTTTTCAAATTTACTTAATTACGGAGCATATTAAATATTATAATCAGATTCCTCGACAAATTCTGCATATTTTTAATAAGACAAGCTTAAGTCTATCTCTTTAAATAAGGGGTGGGGAAGAGTAGGAACCTTGTTACGAAGAAACGTCTGTAAGACACTGCAAACCGCAAGGCGATATCTCTTTCCTATCCTGAAATATCGTAAGAAACAGGTAAATAATATGGCGGAATTGATCTTTTAACGTCTAGAAAACTAGTGAAGTAAGTTGTGCTCCATTTTTTCAATTATATAAGAATGTTACATATTTGTTCTCAAGCGATGTGTTAGTGAATCGAAAGCATAAAATATCAATAAAAACCGATATTTGCCCAGCAACAACAAATTCAATTTAAAATATGAATTACGATTTGGGTTGCGTTGTATCAAACACCTAACCTCAGTTTATTGATAACTGATTTTTTTCGTTTGTCCAGTAGGTAACTATATACTCATATGTTTCCCATTCTTATCATACCGAAGATATAATTGTATCAAAGTTTACTTGTTCCATACCCAGAATCAATATCAACCTCACTACATTTAATAAAATAGAAACACCAACTAACCTGATTAAACAGTATTATTTGAGAGAAATAGAAAACTACCAAAACCACTATAAGATATTCACCGACGCTTCCAAATCATCAGACGGCGTAGAAGCAGCCATCCTCACTTCAAATATATCTATAAAATTCAACTTCAAGTCAATCACTTCCCCATACACTGCAGAATTGTATGCAATACTACAAGCACTCATCCATATTAAAGAATCAAAAAAGTCCCTATCCCTAATGATAACAGACTCTCTCAGCTCACTGCAAACAATCCAACACTTGTATACCAAAAATCCAATCGCTTTACTAATTAAAACAGAAATAGCGTATTTAAAAGATGGAGATGCCACCGTTGAATTTATGTTTGTACCATCACACTCCGGTATAAAAGGAAATGAAGAAGTAGACCAACTAGCCCGATCAGCACCAAACGACCAGGATTCGATCCAAATAGATGAAGTTGCTTGTTATGACATAAAAGCTGAAATTAAATCTAAAGTGTTAAGTGCGTGGCAAAGTGCGTGGAGTGCAACACAAAATAATCCTAAAGAAATTGAACAAACAGTAAACCCTTGGACCCAACCAACATCGAACAGACCAAACCAAGTACGAATATCACGTTTACGTCTCGGTCATAGTAATCTAACCCATAAATATGTCATCACACGAACTGAACTACCAATATGTGAGACCTGTCAAATTAGACTTAGCGTAAAGCACATATTGATCGAGTGCAAACAATACGAAACTACACGAAAGAAATACAACATTCCAGAGAATATAGCGGAGACTCTAGGTCAAAACATGAATGTCAAAGATACAATAGGTTATTTAAAAGACACCAGTTTATATATGTTATTGTAATTTTTTTTTCTCTTTATAATATGTCTCTTATGTCGCTAATGACCTCAGTGGTTGAAGCGACTGAAATAAATAATAAAAAAAAAAAGTTTACTTGTGAAAACATGACCAATGTATTTGCCGTTATTTTCGATTGTTCAACAAAATCTCTTTCAAACAACATCAAGTTTATCAAAATCGGTCAAGCAGAACCTGAATTACAGTTGTTTTTTTGTAACAAAGTTCCCACTCTCCCCCACCCCTTATTTGAAAAGATAGACTTAAACTTGTTGCATTAAAAATATGCAGAATTTGTCGAGAAGCTAGCTGATTATAATATTTTACATTCTCCTTAATTGAGTAAATTTTGAAAAATTTTGCATTTTAAAATTTTAACTGTTAAATACGCCCTCTAGCGGTTTACCCACAATTCTGAAAATAATTTCCAGGCGTTTCTCGAGGTCACTCTTGTTATAATTTTTTTTCTCCCTGACCTGTGCTATGATCCACTTCTTAGATATGGCCGACGGCCGTTCTTAGTTGGCCACCCGGTACAAACGGAAATTCTGAGACCATATAAATAATAATCATTCCAAAATCCCCACTTTTTATATCTACGATTATATAAATCGTGAATATAAAAAGGGCATTTGAAAAAAAGTAGGTGGATGCACAGGTCAAACAACTGAAAAAAAGCAATGAAAGCTCTTCTTATATTTACACAATCATATCAAAACTCAGGTACTTATTTATACATCAACCATTTATTGAGAAAACACTTTCAACTCGAAAAATAGAAATTCGAAAATATATCTTCCGAAGTACAAATGAATTATTGAATGGATAGAAAAATCCGAAATATTTTTCATCAGCCTAATATTAGAGATGTGAAATGATCATCTTTTTGCATCATCTTTTTGCTTCTCAGAGAAACGAGTACGACAAAATGTTATCGGATTGACGACTACCCAAAATTAATCATATTCCATAGTCCAAACGGAATATTTTGAAACAAAATATACTCATTCAGTAGTTTTGTAAAAAAAAGGGAACAAACTTTCCTGCGATATATCACACAAGCTACGTTCCCATTTGAAGACATTCGTAATAGCGTTGGTACATTTGACATAACTTCAAGAGGTCCTAGGAAAATCACAGAATATAATCCCGTTATTTATGTAAAATATTATAATTATACGTCCAATTGCTTTTCGCCAGATTTTCTCGCTACCCTGTGTAAACATTTCATCTGAAATTATTAATTCAAAAAATTGGAATCCAATTTAAAATATTGGAGTTTTTGTCGATGAATAATACAGAATAATTAAAATGAGTTAACAGGTTTCCAGCCCTGCGAAACCACAGCTTGAGTGTAAAGGAATCACGCTTCCCTCATGCCCCATCAAACTGCAACCTCATTCTATTATCTCTTAATTTGCCAAATCAAATATTCAATAAGTGTTGATGGGGGATGGAAATCCTAAGCGTCATCTGTGGAATATCACATGAACCATCTCTATTTACACGGATGTTAACCTTTACATTGTGTTTTTCAAGTATTTGGCGTGTAGATGGAGTTGAACTCCAATCAATACTGTATGAATTCGAAGAAGAATTTCCGCTATGTTTGCGCACAGATGGATTGTATAAAAGCAATAAAACACTGAATACTCGTCGTATTATAACATTTATTATATGAAAAGGGTTCACCGCTCCCCTCCTTCGCATTTTATGTTATCGCTTGAAATTTGCCGAAAACGTTTTAAGGAATATAATAGGTAACAGGACAGTAGTTGGTTATTATTACTATAATTTCAATTCTAGGTATATTTATGATATTCTTTCTCAAAATTTGAGGAAGAGTTGGAAGGAGTGTGGGAAATTACTTCTGGGATTATTTGTTCTGGAGGAAGGGACAAAATAAGAAGCGATCATAATACTCAAGAAACTGCGATGAGAAAATAATGGAAAACGAATATAAGCCATTATCTGCAAGTGCTATAAGTACTATATTTGGTAATCTCTTTCTAGGGATTATGTAGCTCCTTTGCTTCTTTAACTATTCCGATCAATTGGATTATTGGAAACTTCCTGATCTCTTAATAATTTCTGTTGCTTGATGTAGATCTGTTGTATTTGACACTGCGGTTCGTTTTGTTTTATCAGGGTGTCTATTATTAAAGATTTCTGCTGCTTCCCTACATGTTTTATAATGTTCTCCAACAATGAGAACAATTTCAAATTTATCTTTAATTCTTCAATTTTACTGGAATTTCTAATTATTGCAAACACACACATTTATGTAACATTTGACATTTGTTGACAGTTGTTAGATATTCCAAAGCACTCTATCCAGAACGTAATAAGGATGAGTAAAATAAAATCAGGCGCTTGTTATGAACGGGATCTTACGATGTTTCGTACTGCGCATTAATCTAACAATTGCTGACGTGTTTATTGCAATAATCTTGTAATTTTTATCTGGAAAAATCACTAATCTACAGGTGTGCATAATTTTTTGATACTTAATAACAATTTCAATGAATATTTTGCTCTCCACTACAGTTTGAACGTATTTTACTATCACTCCAAATCATAATTTTGATTTTCCCTGTATTCCAGCCAATGTTTTGGAAATATTGTACTTGATTATGGATCTACAAGTCATGCAGAGCTTTTTATCAAGAATATTTTTTTTGTGAAATGTAAGATAAACTTTTTCTTCATTTGTATAAAACTTTTTGGGATACTGTATGTCAGAAACAAATTTCCTGAACAAAATACACAGATTTAATAGTTTATTCCATATTGTACCCCCATCTCTAGTCGTGAATTATGAACCATAATACACTACAGTGTATTATGAACCATA
>CAJUYI010002662.1:29332-42344 GCA_910591695.1 Galerucella pusilla | reverse complement strand
GTGTACTTTTAAAGTTATTTTAATTGTTGAGCTTGTATATTCAATAATAATATAGGTTAATACCTAGTTGTTTGATATCATTGTCTTACCCATAGCCCGTAGAGAACTTTTATTTTGTCTATGGTTTTACCACCAATGTATTGTCAATGTCAACTGTCGTGGACATGCCCTGGTAAGGTAAGCCTGTCATAAAATACTAGTATTTTTATTTTATGAAGCCTGTAGAGTTGTAGTGTAGACCATAAAGTCTGTAGAAAAATTACTGCTAAGGGTGGGTGTGCTAAGCTAAAGCTAAGAACAAGAACAATTATCACCAAATATTACTATAATGCCGCTGCGAGTGTACACAGTAGCTGAGAAAATACAAATTGTAAAGTGGTACTTTCTGGGAAATTCGGCAAGGGAAATAGTGAAACTATTTATTGCCGCGTACGCAGATAGACCTGCACCAAACTCTTCAACAGTTCTATATACAATTAAAAGGTTTGAAACTTTTGGGTGTGTTGCACCCTGTAAACAATGTTATCAACTCACTGAACAACATAGGTTTGTATACCTATAATATACCTATACAATAGACAAATTGCTGCGGAAATGTTATACAAACTGTTCTCAGTGTTCTTAGAAAGAATGGGTTCAACAAACTACTGTGGTAAAAAATGACCAAATCTGTATCACAACAATAATTTTGTAGTATTTTAGAAATAGAACAAATAAGACCCATGTCTAATCAACACTGCCATATTTGCAATTGCTCTCCGTCCTCGTTTCCGTTGGTGATTTTTTGTATAAAAAAGCATATGTTTTCAATGATTCTGCTACTAATAAGTATAATTATATTTTTTAGTTTAATGTATTCTTGTGCAGTACGTTCATGTACAAGTTATGCTCAAAGACATAAAAATAATTCTACAGGAATAACTTTTCACAGGTTAGTGTATGCTAAACATATCACAGATATTCTACTTCTTAGGTTTATGTAAATCAATATTGTCAATTAGACGTATATAAAATATAAAAAATGGTGAACCAAGTGGTAAACTTATTGTTATAAATAAATTGTCAATTGTATAGTCAATATACATAGGTATATCTTCAAAAATATTTTGCAGCTTTCCCAAAGATCTTAAAAGAAGGAATATTTGGATAAACTTTGTCGATAGGGGAGAATGGGTACCATCTACAAAAAGCAAACTATGTTCAAAACATTTTATGGAGGAATATATTAATAGAACTTCATTATCTTGTGTACGCTTAAGACATAATGCAATTCCAACAATTAGTGGTCCTCAGGTAAAAATTGCTGCATTTTTACCTAAATGTGAAGTATGATTAAAAGTAACATTCAGTTTTTGGTTCCTGGCCCATATCCTACTATCCCAGTTTATCCTATCCATTTTATATATCGTACCAATCAAATGTTCAATCCAAGTCAATGGAAGATACCTAACATTTTTATCTAATATCGAATTTGAATGAATTAATTGAATTAATGGAGAAAAAAGATATTTGCAATTGAAATTGTGTGTGACTTTTTCCTGTGAGTGTATATTAGATTAAATAAAATTTTTAGAATTTGCAATCAACATTGCCAGTGAAACAAGAACAAGATAATCCTTTCATTGAAGAGCAAGAAATTGGAGCAGTTGAAGAAAATTTTTTGTCAAATACAATTAAAGAAGAGAATGAACAAATATGCAATGAAATAAAAACTGAATTTGTTTCAATAAAAGAGGAGAATGATGAGGATCTAGAACTTGATTATTCACTAAACTAATTAACACTAAAAGTAGCAACATCACTGTATAGACATTTATGTTTATGTGAATTTTATTGTTTTCAATAATAAAATAATCAGTACTTAACAAACCAGTGAATTCATAATAATCCAGGCAATAGTGACCATTTGAGGATTCTAGCTCACCAAACTTTATAGCTCATTTTTACTATTTGAAAATTTTCAAATTTCTTATCCTACTCTGAATAACATTTTTTATATATCCCTCATGATTTTTTTCTTTTTAACAAATCAGTTAAAAGAAGTAATGTAGACAAAATCCATATAAGAAGACTACTCTGTTTACCAATCATACCAGTTTTGCTTATTAATCTTACCATTAGGTACCCTATTTTTGGTATTTGTTAGAGGTATCATTTTTAATTAATGCTCATTAAAATTGGAAAAAATATATATTTCATGGAATTATCAACAGTGATGCCAGGATAAAGAACACTGAGAAAATTGGAATACGCCAATTTCATCCTTTCTATCTACAAGACATAAATGCCAAGAGGCATCAAACGCTAACAAATAGCTACAAAAGGCATGTACCTGAACAAAAATACTTCAAATTATCAAAATTGTGGGAAGTAAGCACATGATTTGAACAACACAATATGCCCTACTTAGTGGCGTTAAGTAGCCCATGACTTTGAAAATGACAAATTGTTGTCTGGTAGGATTTTGCAGTAATTTTCTTGGTTTTTGACAGCTTAACTTTTGTCTAGCTTTAGAACATTTTTTTTCCTTCCAATAACAGTGTTCACTGTTGATTATTCCCAAATTATAGACCTTACATGTTATTTATTTGTTTGTTAAATAATTGTTATTTTATAATTGTATAAGTGGGTATACAATAAAATTCATTGAAACTAATTCAATTTTCATTTTATTAGATGTTTGGTAATTTTCTTCCTTAATGGCGTTCGACACAAAATGATCTTCAATGAAAGGATTATCTTGTTTTTTTTAATGGTAAAGTTGGGTGCAAATTCAAAAAATATTATTCAATATAAACATGCTGGCAATTTTTACCCGAGGTCTATCAGTTGTAGGAATTGCATTACGTCTTAAGCATACACAAGATAATGAGGTTATATATTAATGTGTTACAGGAAACTGCAACTAAGCAAATAATTGTAAAAAGGCATTCCCGTAGAATTCTTATTTATTAGAGCATTAGGTTCACTTGAAATATAATTACCAGTTACAAATTAGCAAAATAATTGAAAAAATTTACTCCTTTGTACAAAAAATCATTGGCAGAAACGAGAACGGAAAGCAATTGCAAATATGACAGTGTTGATTAGTTTTTTTTTTCTAAAATACCACAAAATGTTTTTGAACCTATTCCTTCCAAGAAGACGTAGAGGACAGTTACAGCATGCACCATTGTAATTAATTCTTCACTCGTTGCTCAGTGGGCTGATGACACTATTCGAATCTTTTAATTGTTGCCTTAACTGTTGTAGCGCTTGGTGGACGTCACTCTGAGCGTAAGCAGCAATAAATAAATCTAATTATTCCCTTATCGTATATTAACCAGGAAGTAGACTCACTTAGTCTTTGACCGATATTGATGTTCAGATATTGTTATATGTGCAGCTTCTTCACGCATATGACTGCAAGTTCTAGACTTCTTATGTGAAACGCGGAGTCTACCCCTGAACAATTTGTATTTTCTCCGCAACTGTATAAGTATACCGTGGACATTTTAGTTTATTTTGGTAAAACTGTGCTACCTAGTAATTTTTAAGTCCACAATCTACCAGGTCTACCCTTTACTGATGGATGGGCACGTGAAACTTTATTTTTCACTTGTCCTGTAACTGAAACCTGAATTAACTACTGATAGACCATAGAGATCTTATATTTATTTTTCTTTGATCTGCACTAAGGCACAATCGACTGTTTTAGTTTCAGTAAGTTGGCCGACTCCCGCCACGCCGACAAAGTCCTGTTTATTTCACATGAATAGAACTAAACAGTACACTGTACAGTGCCCATTACCATCCACATCCGCGTTCAGATGGAGAGTAAAGAACAATAGTGGTGGTGTCTGTTAGTTTCAGGTTTTAGTGTCTTATACATAGGATAGTTTAAAGGTAAGCCTGTAGGTAGACTGTGGACTTTTACAATATTACTAAAATGCCGACTACTGTGTATACAGTAGCGGAAAAAATACAACTTGTAAAGTGGTACTTTCTGGATAATTTGATAGGGGAAACAATACATTTATTTATGTCATCAACCCGCTGAAGCTAGTAAACATATTGCACCAGTAGACAAATTGCTGCTGCGGAAATTAATAAGAATGTTCAAACTATTCTTGGAAGGAGTGGGTCCAACAAACTGCTATGATCAGTGAAAAATGACCAAATATTCATCACATTTGTGATTTTGTAGTATTTCAGAAATATAACTGATGAGACTCATATCTAATTAACACCGCCATATTTGCAATTGCTCTCCGTCAATGTTATTTGTCTAAAAAGAAATAACTTTTTTTTATTAATTTCTAATAAGTATGATTTTTCAGTGTAATGCCTTCGTGTGCAGTGCGTTCATGCACAAGTAATCCTCGAATAGATACAAAGAATTCCACAGGAATAACATTTCACAGGTTAGTGACAACAACAGTAAACATATATCACAGAGGATAATATTCTACTTCTTAGTAATATGCGGTGTGTGTAAATTACTTAATAATAAATGTAAACTATAAATGATAGTAAACCAACTTATTGTCAGATTTATTGTATATTTTATCTTCAAAAATATTTTGCAGTTTTCCCAAAGATCTTGAAAGAAGGAATATTTGGATAAACTTTGTCAAAAGAGGTAAATGGCTACCATCTAAATACAGCAAATTATGTTCAAAACATTTTATGGAGGAACACATTGATAGAACTTCCTTATCTTGTGTACGCTTAAGACATAATGCAATTCCTACAATCGGTGGTCCTCAGGTAAAAATTGCTGCATTTTTAACCTAAATATAAAGTATGATTAAAAAAAACATTCAGAGTTAGGATTGGAAGCTTTCAGAGTGATTCCTGGCCCATACCCTGCGCTATCCCAGTTTATCCTTTCTAATACCTTAAAACAATATCTGGAGTAAGGTGAGCCTTGGACTGAATACCCTTTCGTTACAATGTTTATTTTAAATCGAATTTGATCTCTATTCGATTACTGTACAATCCATTCTATTATAGGTATTTACCATATTTCTACTTTTTAAGTGTAATCACTCAGGACAAAATAATATCTATCTATCCATGCAATCGAAACATTCCGAAGATCGAATTTTTTCCTGTGACTATATTAAAGTGAATAAAATTTTTAGAATTTGCAATCAATATTGCCAGTGAAACAAGAACAAGATAATTCTCCCATTGAAGACCAAGAAATTAAAGTCGAAGAAAATGTTCTGTCAAATACAATTAAAGAAGAAAATGATCAAATATGCAATGGAATAAAAACTGAATATGTTCCAATAAAAGAGGAGAATGATGATAAGGATCTAGAATCTGATTATTCATAAAACTAATTACAGTAGAAACTCGATTATCCGGCTCTCAGTTATACGGATTCGCGATTATCCGGACTACCGACTCATTATTATATTAAAATTACCTACAAGTCAAATTTATGCAAGCATGAACGTTTTAGTATGTACGTACATGTATGTATATAATCTAAGAAGATGTATATCCTAATAATTTCTTAATAAACATTGATTTTCATTGATATGTATTTGTTGTTTTTAATATAACATACATAACATCGTATGTACAACTTATGTATGCACAAAACCCGCTTTTCTCAGTTCATTCGATTATCCGGATTTTCGATTATCCGAATGCCTAACGACAATAATTAGTTCGGTTAATCGAGTTTCTACTGTAAAAGTAAAAACAACTGTATTGTCATTTAGGCTTATGTAAGTGAATTTCATAGTCAACATAATAGTTCGATCACAAAATAATAATAATTTGACAAGTCAGTGAATTCTTAAGCCCGGTTCTGACGGAGCAATTCATCAAGGCAACTTAATTGCAGCAACTTCTCGCCGCAACTCGTCTCCTATCAAAGTTGCATGAGCGTTCACATCATGTTCATACTATTGCAGCAATTTCTTAGGGAAATACTATATTGTTGCCAATATTCAAAATAGTCATAAATTGGGTTCTTATATGGTGACTTTTTTTATTAATTTCCTCAACGGGAACATCATAACCATTTTCAAACAAAGCTTTTTTAATCTCATTTATGGAGTCCAATCTTCTGTTTTTTAGTCTGTAATTGATGTGATTTGTTTTATACAGATTTACCTGCGTTTCATAAACTGCTATCAAGTTTTTTGTCGAGTTCCTATCCCAATCCTGACTCATTCTTATTTATTTAATTTTAATTCTTCAAACACAATCCACAAAAGCAACAGTTTTTTTAGGAGAATAAAGAATCTAATCACATAACATGAGAAATAAATAACATACATTTCATCTACTTATACCAACAGAAGTTTTAGGTTTGCGTAAAAAAAGTCACTAAAAAAGTTACCAAGTTGCTGCAACTTATGGCATAAAATTAGAACCAGTTCTATTTTGGTGCAACTCGATTGCATTGATAAGTTGTACGGTGGAAACACCTAAACTGCATGCAATTTTGTCGCCGCGATCGAGTTGCAGGGACAAAATTGCACCGTCAGAACCGGGCTTTAATAATCCATGCAATACTTATACTTTTTTATTTAATTTTTCATATTCTTGTAAACTTTTAAAAACCTATATGAGTCTTTTTGTGATTAAGATGTTATTTATTATATTAGACTAAATTTTGTTCTAGAAAAACATTCAATCTCCCACCCTATACCTACATGCGCGATGTCAATCCAATAGAATTAATTTGGGCGGATATGTAAAGAACTACCTTTCTGAATACTATCAGACTTGAATTTTTGGTGACATACCTATTAGATATATATTACGTCACAATGATATTACTCCTCAACAGATGAAAAAATTGTAACCGACACGTGCGGGGGAAAGTAGAGAAACAAAATGTGGGAATTGGACGATATATACTGGAAGCTCAAGTCGAATTGTTGATAATAAATGTAGACCCTTCTTCTGATGAGAGTGAAGATGAAATTCTAAAGCATAGATATATTAACCAAAGGTATGTTGATATTTATGTCCAGTGTATTTTAAATGGTAGGACGGCGCACACTGCTGCCACTTCTTTCTTAGCATTCATGAAAGATACACTTGCACGGACAACATACGTTTAAGTTCAATGCCTATTGGTTTTTAATACAATTTATATCTTGCAGTGAATAAAAAGAATAATATCATCCAATGTGCTACCTACGGGATATCTGCGGAACAGCAGCAGTAACAAGATTATCCCAGTTTTCTCTCACAGTCCTTTAACTCGCCATCACTGTCGATATTATGATACACTGGCTTTTTTTAAATAAAACAGTTTTAATTGCTTGGTATTTTATTTTAATGAGAAAAAAAATTGAAAATTAACCCTCAAACAAATATCTACTATACGATATGCAATAAGAAAACAAAAAATGGTAAGATTGTTAATCAGAGACGTCTGAATTACATTCACGCCTGAATAAAGAATAATAAATACTCAGCACTTGGGGAAAATTGTTTCATTATATGTGTTTTACTCCAATAACACTTCTTGACAATTAACCACTGAGCTTAACATAAATTAGCGCCTTCTAAACCCTACAAAATAGAAATAAAACAAAGTCAGATGCTGCAAATGCGATACGCATAATATATACAGAAGGCTCAGGATGTGGAGTTTACTCCAGAGCACTAAGCCTAAGGATTAAGTGGGGAATGGGAAACTATAACAGCGTGGTTCAACCAGAACTGGCTGGAATTTCAATTGCCGCAAAAAAACTAACCAAAAAAGGAATTTCTGGCAAAAACAACAATCTGCACTGATAGTAGAAAAGCCCTATTAGCCTAGAACAGACAACGTTTTATATCGGGGCTAGTACTAGAGTGCCACCAAGACTTAGCTAACGCATGGGCAGATAACAATATTATCCTGAGGTGGGTTATATAAGGGCACGTCAGCAGCATTCTATTCAAAAGAATTATAAAATTTACACGCCCCTCTATAAATTAAAAGCTTCGACCGCCGACAACTTGTGGCGCTAGCTGTAATATAGTCTCTTATTGATAGCATGTAGCTTGCAGTTCTATGTGGGAATATGCTGTGATCATATAACCTCAAAACAAAACAAAACTTGTCTCTTGCAAAATTGAATATAAAAATGTCAAAAATAAATGTGGCCAAATGGACCAAAGATAATATGGTTGTACTTGTAGTTGTACCGTTAATTATAGGAATACACTGGGGTTGGCGTAGACTTCAAGATATTCCTTACTTAGTTAACCCATCAGAGAAAAAAGATGAAATGCCCCTCTTAAGTGTAAGTATTCTATTTATTTGCCCAAAGGCGACCCGTCAATTACATAGATCAGAATTCACTAACAATGTGTGTTTAAAATTCACACTGTGTTCAAATAAAGATGTCTTGCTGATATGCAGAGTCCCGTATTCTGTATTGGCTGGAGAATTACCTCCTCTTTCTTTTCTTAGTCTTCATACCATATCTGCTCTATCACAATAGCAAGATCAGTGTACTTTGCCTTAGACACAGCAAATCGATTAGAAAAGCCCTTTCAACATTTTTATTTGTTACCACAAGTACTTAAAATTGATGTTTTGATGTAACGAATGTGCATGTATTAACAAACCCAATTTTGTTATCCAAATCTCCTTGATAGATTATTATATTATCTTCATTAATAAATAATATTACTCGGGAAGAAAAAGATGATCGTTGTGAAAATTTGGAGTGATCCAGTTTTCTTTCCACTACAATATTTTCAACATCAAAGATGTATTAGTTTTAGCTACATAAATTCAGCTTTTAGTATTCTCAATATCTTCAGAGGGTTTGTAACAAAGAGAAGTAAATTACCTTGGCAATTATGTGTACCAATTTCAAATTTTACTAGAAATGAAAGTACATGAAAGTACTCTTGCAATATAAAGTGATAATATAATATTAATTTGTAAAAATGAATTTAATAAAATAAGATGAGATCTCATATTTCTAAGTTGATTTGGTGTAATGTTGGTGTAAAGTTTCCCCATCAATTCATGTGTCGTACATACCCTTTAGATATTTGTTTTTTTCTCTCTAATTTTTTTGGGAATCAAACCACAATAATGTTTTTTATTTCGACGTTTCGGTAGCGTTCCAAAAAAATTAGAGTTAAAATAATAAGTAATGCCACAAGGAACTTACAGAAGATATTTAGAAATTTGTGTTGGAAAATTTGACATCTTAAAAATCCCCAAAGGACTAAATTTTGTATTACTAGTCTATATATTATTCTCTGTGAAACAATTGAAACAAGTGTTTTTTTAGGCAATTAAAGCAATAAAGGTTCGAATGATTGATGACACTGGAGATAAATCCAAAGGTTCTGCAGAAGATGAAGCGAAGTGAATAATATTTAATTAAAACTGTATATATTGTATATAATTTGTTTCATTAGAATAAACATCTGTTAAAATGAATATTTTCTTTATCCCTGATTTATTTCTGACTATATCTATCTCAGATATTCATTAAGAGTCTTTTATTGGTAATGTTGAAACAATCAACAGTAGTTATATATATATATAGTATATATAGAGTACCAAAAAGCAATGTTTAAAAGTACATAATACTGTCAAATTTATAAGAAAAATAACGAACCTAGGCATCTATGTGAAACAAATTGTGTGAATATAAAAATATTGCATTTCAAGCATTCTTAAAACCTTTCACATTATTCTCTAGTATTTAAAGAGCTTATTACTTTTTAAATATTACACCCTATATAATATTTTATGATCAAAGAAATTAACTTTTTTCAGTTTCCAGCTGATATGTGAAGTTTTTTTTAAATTAATGCAGAATTAACTGATCTATGAAAAAAATGGATTATATGCTGATTTGCCTAAACCTTGATAGATCAGTAATTTTGCATCGATTATGAGAAAACCTTATACCGGCGGATAACTAGAAAAAGTGTCATTTCTTTCATCAGAAAATATACAGGGTGATACCTAGATTTAAAAAAGCAAACTATGTATACAGTGCTATTCAAAAGTCCCTTCCCCCCCTCGTATCTTTTGAACGGCTACAATTACATTAATAAAATTTGAAGGGTGACAATAAAGTGTTGTAAACTTCTTTACGAATGGTAACAGGTAACAGGTGACGTATAGATCACGTCACAGTGCCACTCTGGCCAATAATTTTAAATATGACCTTATAGCAAGTGATATCTCGTTTGAAAGGCATTGACATTGGCTACATAGCCATATTAATTTTGTTTGGGTATAAACTAATTTTGACGGATAAATTAAATAAATACCAAAATTATTGAGATTGTTTTTTTAAATTTAATTAATCAAATATCAACAATGGATTCTTATAGCAAGTATTCGAAATGTGCTCCGTCTACTTCCTGACAGTAATACATTCTATTAGTAAATTCTTGTCGTACTCGTTAAAATGTGTCAGCTGAAATTGCATTGCATTCTTCAATAATTCTTTCTTTCAAAACGCCAATGCTATCTGGTGCCGTAGTAGGTATAAACCTTGGATTTCAAGTACCCCCATATAGAAAAAAATCTAATGGTGTCAGATCTGGTGACCGAGGTGGCCATTCTATAGGACCTCGCCGGCCGATTCATCTACCTCGATATTCTTCATCCAGTTAACGTCTTAATGCACCATAATAATGTGCAGAAGCACCAACTTGTTGAAATGTTATTTCCAGATGGCCGAATTCATCTGGATTATCTCCAGATACACTTCACCGCCTAAATTTGAATTCAGGAAAACAGGACCAACTATGTGGTTTCCCAAAAAACCTGCCCAAACAACGACTTTTTCTGAAAATTGGGTATGTTGTTCACGAAAGGTGTGAGGATTTGTGTAACTCCAATACCTTATACATTTTGTGTATTCACATTTCCATTGAGGCAAAAAGTACTTTAGTCACTAAAACAAATTGTTTTTGTGTAATGTGGGTTTTGACTAATTTTATTTGTCATACAATCACAGAATTCAAGTCTTCTGTCGGGGTCGTCATCCGAAAGGTGGAGCACCATTTTTAAAACTTGAATGGATGAAATTTATTTTTAGCCAACACTCATCTCTGTACTGTACTTTTACTTACTTCACAAATAGACGCAACTTCAGAGTTCAGTTGAACAGGAAGTAGGGTTTACTACCATTTCAGCAACTGTATCAATTTTTTCATCATCACTAAATGTTGGTCGACCAGATCGTTTGGCATCTTGAACACTACCTGTTGCTTCAAACTTGTGAAGAAGCTCCCTCAAATAAGTTCTCGAGATAGGGCGATCTGGGTATCTCTCATTAAATAAACGTTCCGCTTCATGCAGATTCTTTCTAGATTCACCAATTATTAAGATAGCTGCTACTTTGTCGGCTTGAGTACGTACCATTTTGCTTATGTAAACTCTTACGTCTCGTTAAACAATAATAAAATTAAATGTTTTAAGCTATTTAGAAAAACTTTGCAAAGCAACAAATACTCTTATGTCAATTTTTTTGATAACTAACCAGAGGCGGACTGAAAAATCTTCAATATTTAAATGTGAATAATAATTTTGGTATTTATTTAATTTATCCGTCAAAATTAGTTTAAACCCAAACAAAATTAATATGGCTATGTAGCCAATGTCAATGCCTTTCAAACGAGATATCACTTGCCATGAGGTCCTATTTAAAATTATTGGCCAGAGTGTCACACTGTGACGTCATCTATTACTATAACGTCACCTGTTACCATTCGTAGAGAAGTTTACACTTTATTTTCACACTCCAAATTTTATTAATGTATAAGTGTAGCCGTTCAAAAGATACGAAGGGGGGAGGGGACTTTTGAATAGCACTGTATAATATTTTTAAAGGACGCTATTAACTGTTTTGTACCCAAGTGTAAGCAAAAAAAACTAAAATGGGTCTATACAAATCTTTTATCACTGTTGAGTAGTTCAATTAAAAACACATTCTCTATTAGTTTAAAAGATATAAGCCATGATGGCCGATTGCACCAATAGAAGCTTAAGCTTAGAATAGCTATGGCGAGTTTAACATTTAAGGGTCGCTTAGTGAAAGTTCAGTTACACCAATGTTTTTGCTCTCCTTTTTAGCTACATTTGTCAACCTCGCTATTTAAGTTGAGTTTTATTCATTTATCTATGGTTTCTAGTGACTTTTCTTTTTCGTGGTTTGAAATAACGTATTAAAAGCTGTTAAAAATCAATTATTTGAAAATCAAAGGATTCTATTCTTGTTATTAAAATAAGAAAATTGTTTATAATGGGAAATACAGTAAAAAATAAGAAAATTAGATTGGCAAGCTATACACCTCGGGAAAAAGAATTGCTAATATCCTTAGCTACAAGCTACAAAATACAAAGAGGTTATTGAAAAAAAAACTGATAGCCTGTCTGGGCTTACAAACTGTCCGGATGCTCCAAAGAATCTTCTAGCATTTCTACGAGTTGTGAAACTTGGTCAAGCGAAACCTTTGAAAAAAGGTTTTTTCATCCAACTCTTAATATTTTTTACGGTTGTACCCTCTTCTTGGAAATCCATTTTCAAGAATATCCAATACTTCCAGATCATCCTCCATAAACATCCTTCTTCAAAAATTAAAAAACCCAAAAACAGAAAAATCATTGACATATAAGTCAATGAAAAAGAATGTTAGGTTAGAAATCTCCACTTTGAGGATCAGTGGAGAATAAGCGAGCGATTTTCTAAGCTTAGCTAGGTGCAGCTTAAAATGACCAGTTGTTCATGGTGCAAAACAAAATTTTCTCAAAGCGCCACTTAACTTTAAGTTTACTTAAATATCAATTGGTGCAAACGGCCATGAATTACCGGAAATATAATAGGACATACATAACAAATTGAAACAATACATATTATGTACCTACCAAAAAAGTAGGTATCTAAAAAAGAAGCAGAAAACAATGAACATGTCAATAAAAGGAACACGAATCCAAAATTTGGCAACAGAAACAAATGAAATAACAAAAATATATAGCTCTACCTAGGTACATACACTTTTTCATATAAAGAGCTAGCCG
>CAJUYI010002662.1:0-28201 GCA_910591695.1 Galerucella pusilla | reverse complement strand
ATAGCTCTACCTAGGTACATACACTTTTTCATATAAAGAGCTAGCCGCCCTGTAAAAATTTCACCAATCAATTTCTATATTATTGACATAGAACTTCACATTTGGTTTTCAGGTTTCGGTAACAGGCGGTATACATCTGCAATTATTTCCATAAATTGATTTTCTGGAATTTGTTGTACCTGTCGTTTTCAGTTCCCATACATATTCAAATCTAGAAGTTGGAAAATGCAACGGTCACAAATCAATTATACTTACTAAATTTACAAGTATTGTATGTTGTGTATAATTACTTTAATTTAATGTTAGTTTGTCGAGTGAAAGATTAACGCAAACGTCAGGTTGGTGAGAATTAGCAGAATATATTCGTATCAGTTATTATTTATAAGTAATCGAAATGAGTAACAAATTTTGAAATTTTTATTGCAGAATGTTTATTTTTTACTTGTAAGCAAGTAAAAGTGTATCACAGATCTCCCATTTGTTTTGTTTGGTTCGTAATTTTTCAAATCTTTTTTCTATAGTGATATCTTGTAACTGTTAAAGTCTTTTTATTAATTTATCAAATCGTATTCAATAGAATTTTTTCCGTCGAAAACTGTGACATTCGACTATGTGCAAGGCCGGCAGATTCTAATTTTGTGTTGTTAACCTACAAAATGTGAAAACGTTGCGCTACTAATTTGAAATCTTATGTCAGTTTAATGTCTAATGTCGCTGGTTTTGACAAGTTCGCGCATACGACTGCAACTTCACGTGGGTTCGTTTTACACGAAACGGAGTATAACTGAAAAGGAATGAAATTAAAATTTAAACGGTGATTGGTGCGGTCTTGACAAAAGGGTAATTTTGTCGGTAGTAGATATAGATGAACGTCACCGTACAGTGCGAGGATTAACTAGGGATTCGGATATTGGAATATGTTCAGTACCTATCAAATATTCTAATAAATGCAAAATACAATCCTTATAAAGTATTTACGTAGCATTCATAAATCGTCCAAATATGCGTTAACTTTATGGACACACTCCCTTCCTTAAAATATATAATCCCATTTGTTTTCAGCAATGGATCGTTGGGTTGGGCAAGTTGCTGTTGTTACGGGAGCAAGTGTAGGAATAGGAGCTGCTATTTCAAAAGCACTGGTTGAAAAAGGACTATTAGTAAGTGTATAATATTTCATCATCCTGAAGCGACAATTTTTTCAGCTATATTTGTCGCTAATAAATCGAAATTTTTCCGACATTATGATCCACATTGGAATAGTTAAATATGCTGAAAAAATCGGCAATTCCGAATTCTTACAGTAATTTATCAGGCTATTCCCTCCATTTTATTATAACTGGAAATTTAATAACAACTATCAGCAATATCTTCATTATTGTTATTATCTGAAGTTAGGTGGGATTAGGGAAAAAGAAAGAAAGAAAGTGGTGAAATTATCCCAACAATATATTCTTGAGCCACAAACACCAAGGAAGGTCGCCTATGTTGGCATACTTAACTTTTAATGCTCTCTAATCTGCTTATATTTGTAATCGAAACATTTGCTATTTTGACTGTGTACATTCTGTATATAACAGCTAATGATGATGGTCATTCAAATTCTGATTGAGTAATTTTCTTTCACCTGATGCGACTGGCTGAATGACGTGAGTCCAAGCCAAAAAAAAAAAAATAAAAAATAAAAAAAAAATAAAAAAATAAAAAATTTTCTTTCACACAGTAACGATATGAAGAATTATTAATCTATGTCATCATAGGAGCATGCAGGACCTCTATGATGGCATAACCCTTAGAAGTTAAATACTGGATTTAAAAGTTTCATTTTAACAAAAAGTGACAAAATAACAAACATTCTCATGAGCGTTGAAAATACAATGAAGCAAAATAAATATTCTCGAATTTCAACGTAGCTGATTCCCATGATGGCATACCCCACATACACTGTCGCCTATGATGGCATGGTATGCCATCAGACAAGTACAATATGATATTTATTAGTCGATAATATTACTACACTACCAATTTCCTTTTCCTTCCAAAAAACAGAAATACCCCTCTACAGGCACCGCTACTACACATAGACGTACTGGAATAAAGATATGCATGTGCAGCACCACAGACTAGAGTGCTAGAACAGATATACATTCATATTTACAGCCGGTATGCCATCATGTGCATCCTGCCATCATAGGCGACTTTCCCCTACTGGTGACCAATTGTACACTGTTGACCTGTTTGGTGTAGTTTTCTCGAACTACTACTATTGGTGTAGTCACTGATGTTATTATTCAAGGTTGTTGGAATTGCGAGAAGAATTGAAAAAATTGAAGATCTTTCTAGAAGTTTAACAGATCAACCTGGAAAATTATTTGCTATGAGATGCGATGTTGCAAGAGAAGACGAAATTTTGCGAGCGTTTCGATGGATTGGTGATAATGTTGGACCTATCCACGTTTTAGTCAATAACGCGGGTTTAACCAGACCCACCAACTTAATCGGCAAGTATAAAATAATATGCTCATCGATTATTTTTCATGATTTCACTCTTTTTATATAACAAACGCAGGTTTAACTAGACCGTTTAAAATTGTTGGTAAGTATTTTATACTAAACAATATTCATCAAAAATATCTGTGATGAATCCAAATAAATAGATAATATGGTAATTAAATTGAATATATTTTCTCGTATGATTTTTAGATGGTTCAACAGATGATTGGCGCCGAGTTTTTGATGTAAACGTGATGGCTCTATGTATCTGCACACGTGAAGCTATCAAAATAATGCGTAGTAAACACATTGCAGGACACATTATACATATCAATAGTATAGCTGGTCACCAAGTCCCTATTATGTCCAAGCCCAATTTAAATGTATACCCTGCTTCAAAATTCGCAGTAACCGCTTTAGCAGAAAGCTTGAGACAAGAATTGTGTTACCATAAAAGTAACATTAAAGTAACGGTAAGCTCAACGCAAAAACGGAAAAAAATACAAATACTACAAAGTTGTTACAAATTTTATAAACAATAATGTATACTCGTACTAAGTTAATGCACAGCCTCAATCCCATCCCCATCATAAAGTGCAGGATCTGTGCTATTTCAGTAGGGGAATTACTCATTCTCCTACAAGAGGTTTGCCAGGCAAAGAAGTCTATCCAGTTTATATATATTTTGGGGTGACATTAACTGAGACTTGAAAGATCTACTGTGCCCCCTTACTTCTACTTAGTTTCTGAGGAGAGTCTCAGAAACTAGTAGCTCAATTATTAGTCCTATTTCCCGGAGGAATTTTAGGATGTCTGCAAGCTTCAACGTGGGTAAATTTTCCTCATCTATCCAGTAATCTCCTAGATGCTGTGCTCTAGGATTCTGAAGTGCTGTGCAGTTGGAAAGTATGTGGATGGAGGTTTCTTCTTCTATGCCACAAAATCTGCATTCTTCTTCCTCCACTATTTTGAGCTTTTTCAGTTGCCCATTCAGGCGACAATGTCTCGCCTGTCTCCCTGTTAAAACTCTTAGCGCCGTTTTACTTTGACTTATGCATTCATTTGATCTTAACAAGTTGTAGTCACCCAGAAGAGTCTTTGATTGTACAAGCCCTACTAGATCTTTCAAATAGTCAGATCTTCTCTTTTTCTCGGCTTTACCTATTCCTTCCAATATTACATTGGGGCTGATTCCGCAAAAGGGTTCAGGCCCCCAGAAAGGTATTTCAGTCCCCCTCTTTGCTAGTTCATCTGCTATTTTATTTCCTTCTATGCCAGTGTGTCCTGGAAATCATAGTAAAGGCTGCTTGACTATCCGACATTATGATAATCCTTTGTCTTTTGTATCCTTTATCAATATTGAACTGGGCGCACTTTCTTATGGCGTGGATTTCCGCTTGAAAGATTCTTGGGGTTTTTTCCAAGCTTTCAGAGTGTTTGCTTTCCTGGCCCGAACACTCCTATCCCAGCTCCTTCTATTGCTTTTGAGCCGTCTGTGTACCGTTGAACGGCATTATTTCCAAGTCTATCCAGTAAGTAGGAGCAGGAGTGTTTCTCCCTTTTCCAGATCGGAGTGACAATCATTCGACACCTCAAGCTTAACAATGACTTTTATCTCTTCCGGTTGAAGTTCCCGATAGTTCCCTTTATCTTTTTTTCTTTGTAGTTCCTCCTTGAAACCATTGGCGCAAATCCCGCAAAACGGGCTAGGGAGGGACCGCTGCCTCCTGCTTGGCTTATTAGTGATCAATTTCTTATTCACTCCCTTAGCCTGGCTTCCACAGCAAGGTGACTGTGATATTCCCAAATCACTTTCAAACTACAATACAATATTTCTAGTTTCCGCTTTGAATTTGCTGGGCGAATTTTCCATTTCCCACAGTATATCTGGGTCCGTTTATCTAGGACCTTCCATCGATCACCAGGTATGCTGCTTTAAAGCATAATTATCCTCAATCCTCTCCGTGAATCTGCTTGCTCGATATGCATGTTGTAGAAATGTAGGAGATAGTTTCATATTCTCTTATATAGTCGTGATTTGGCTTGAGTTTAGTCTTTTCAGCCATGAGCTGATATATATCAACAGGCCAGGATACTCCATAAAATACGATGCGGCTATTCAGCAATTTTCTTTTGGTCTCAGTTGGAATGTGCGTGGTGCTTGATTTCTTCTTCCGGTAGAGGATGTATTCTCTGAAAGTGAATGTTTGACAAGAGTATGGCTCTTTGTCCCTCATTCTCGGCCTGTTTTACAAGAGACATGCTTGTATCGCCTTGACTTTGTGTAGTCTAGCTGCTATTCCGAAATTGAATTAGTGCGTGTCCTGCTTTATAACTACTGGATATATTCCATTGCTCGATCTAGTTTTTTTCTTCTTTTACCTAGTTCTTCCAATAGTGTCCGGTTCCCAAAAAGGCGTGAACTTCAACAAAATAATTACGAACACAAGAATCATATTAAGTGATTTCACAATCAATCAATTAAATCAATATGTTTTTTAGAGTATTAGTCCTGGATTAGTTCGAACAGAATTTACAAATGGATTACCTCAAGACGGCAACGAATCTGTGGAGGATATGACAAGTTTAAAACCCGAGGACATTGCGGAAGGAATTATTTATGTACTTAGTACAGGACCTGGAGTACACGTGAGTGAATTAATGAGTGAATTTTGACGTTTCTCAGTTGACTAGTGACTTTAATTAATCGAAAACAAAATTTTACAAGCCAGTATTTGTTAAAGAGATGATTGATGTAACTTTACTACCAATCGTGTATTTGCCTTATCCATAAAGAATAAAAAAATTATGTGTATTCAGGAATTCATATTTTGAAATATATTATTAATATTTGACATTAATTCCATAGGTCTCAGAACTTACCATTCGTCCTTTTGGTAACCTGTTATAAAAATTGAAGCTCACTTCTATGAGAGAATTCCTACACAGATTTGCAGATACCACCAACATAATTGTAGAAGCATCGATATAGCTGGGAAAGATTTTTCTGAATTTCGTGATAAAAATCATACAGCGCTTTATTATTTGTAGAATATAGTGAGCATATTTTGGTAGAACTAATTTAAAAAAAGTTTTATAATAAATCGACCAAGTATATTTGTTATTATAAATACAAGGAATGTATTTATGTATTAAGAATAAAAATACGCTTTAACCCTTTAATGCATTAATTTTTTTTAATTAAAATTATGAAAGAGGATGTTATTGGGTTAAAATAATATACATTCGACATTAGAACAGTATTTTGAAAAAAAGAAATTTCTAAATGAAAAAAATAACATAGGTACGCCTTTAGGCGGACCTGTGCATTTTCACCATAAATTAATTAAAGTAAAAAAAATGTTCGCCTTTAGGCGGAGCTGTGCATTAGAGGGTTAAATTGTAAGCTTACATTCTTTTATTTATTTCCTTGAAAAATATTAAATCTAACTGAGAGATATATCGATCTTGAGAAGTTGAAGGAAATCGGAGAACTGGAACTACAAGGAACAAGGTAAGGTCACCAGTCTAGGTGTCTCAGATCATTATGCACAAGTTATTACGTGGACAATGCAAAACTTGATCAACAATGAGGTAAATACCTACATATTAGCACGAAAGTTTAACACCAACACCCTATATGAATTTAAAAATATTTATCTGAGGTCTGATCTTGAACAGAGTCAGGAGTCAGATATTGACACTGCCTTTAACACATTTATGTCAAATTTTCAATGGTGTTTTGATGTAGCATTTCCAAAACGAAAAATATTTAAGCAAGTTCAAAAAACAAAAAAAGTTCCGTTTTCACCACAACTTATCTCAGAACTTGAACAACTTAAAAATCTGAACTGGTTAAGGCACAGAGTCAATGATCCTGCCCTGACAGAAAATTACAAAAAATTCAAAAAATCACTTAACATAAAAATATCTAATGAAAAAAAACTTCACTATTCCAAAATTATCGACAGCTCTAACAATAAAGCAAAGTCTCTTTGGAGCCTGATGGTGAACACTAAAATGGGTAGACATAAAAAAAAACCAGAAATAGTACTATCTGTTTCCGGAGTAAGTATTACAAATAAAAATGAAATTACCAATCGTTTTGCTGATTATTTTGCAACGTCTGTTCGTGATATGATTAGTGAATGTAACTTTACTGACGGTTTTTGTACGACATCTAGGATGCATAATCCATATTCTATGTTTTTTATGCCAGTCAATGAACATGACGTAAAACATGTAATTTTAAATCTTAATAAAAAATATTCGACAGGACTTGATGGAATCCCCGGTTTGGTATTGAAAGAATGCGCAGATACCATATCTTATCAACTAGCCCATATAATAAATCTATCTGTGGTGCAAGGGAAATTCCCTACTAAACTCAAAAGGAGCAAAATCGTACCGGTACTAAAAAAAATGACCCCCAATGTGTCGAAAACTATAGAATGATTTCTTTGCTTAGCTCGTTCTCTAAAATAATTGAGAAAACGGTATACAATCAGCTAATTGGTTACCTAGATCAAAATAAAATTATAACCCCATCAGAACATGGATTTCGAGAAAATTATTCAATAGAAACTGCATCAACTGAACTGGTACAATATATACATGAAAACATCGACCAAAACAAATACGTAGCCGGTATATTTTTTGATCTGACTCGTGCATTTGACACTATCAATCCCCACTACTTATCCCTAAAAATAGAAGCTATGGGCATTCGAGGTCCAATCCAATCGTGGATTAATTCCTACATGTCTGGCAGAACACTCAGTGTGCAGATCGAAGATGAATTGTCAGATGAATTTAGCACCTCTATTGGTACCCCCCAGGGTGGTGTCCTAGGACCACTTTTGTTTCTTTTTTACATAAACGACCTACCCTTATACATATCCCACGGACGTGTTTTTATATATGCAGATGACACCTCAATTATAATTACAGCCGATAGCTTGGATGAGCTACTTAAAAAAATAGGAAAAATCATGGAAGAGTTCACCTCTTGGTGTCAAAGAAATCACCTTATTATAAATGAATATATATAATTAGGAAAGATCTAACAATCTTAAACAGAGGCACGGAGCCGACATTTATTAACGCCCGTAGCCAAACATTAATAGATATTACGCTGGCGACAGCCAAAATATCAAACAAAATTCAGGACTGGCAGGTGTCGGATCATATTTCTATGTCGGACCACCGCTGGCTGACCTATACGGTAAGCCAGGATCTCAGGACCACTGTAAAATCCCGTGACCCGAAGAGGACGGATGTAGCTCTCTACAATCGACTCTTAGAAGGTGCTCTGCGGGAAACAGAGGTCCTGACTCCCAGCAATAATGAGGAACTGGAAAGGTACACAGTATCTATCCAAAACAAAATAGACATTGCCTATAAGGAATCCTGTCCCATGAGGATGATTCAGACAGGTGGCACGACCAATACCTGGTGGTGCCCTGAACTGGAACACCTCAGAAAGACAGCGAGAACGACCTTTAACAAGGCAAAACGAACAAAACTCGAAGAGGACTGGGGAATGTATAAAGCCAACCTCAAAGAGTTCAAAAAAGTCTGCATACAAAAGCAAAGAGAAGCCTGGAGAGCCTATTGTGAGGCAGTCGAAGACTTCCCACAAATTTCTAGGCTACAGAAGGCACTCTCAAACGACCACCATAAGAGTATCGGCATCCTGACAAGGGAAAATGGCGACAAGGCCGCCAACCTTCAAGAGAGCGCTGAGATTCTTATGGAAACTCACTTCCCAGGTTCTGTCTTTCCTGGAACGTCAAACTGGACGGAAGTACCAACAACACCCTCACAATACGACTGGAAATCTGCTAGTGCAGTAATTGATGAGGACAAGATAAGGTGGGCCATATCGGGCTTCTCCCCCTTCAAGTCACCAGGACCTGACGGAATAAGACCAGCCCTACTTCAATGGGGAATGGATATTCTTATGCCGCACCTGGTTGGAATTTTCAGAGCCTCTTTAGCTCTGAGGTATATTCCCAGTAAGTGGAGAGAAGTACGAGTGGTATTTATACCCAAACCAGGTAGGATGGACTACACCTTACCAAAAGCATTCCGACCAATTAGTCTCACATCGTTCTTTTTAAAAACAATGGAGAGGTTATGCGAGCGGTATATAAGAGATGAAGTGCTAGTTCACAACCCACTTCATCCAAATCAGCATGCATATACTCCGGGAAGGTCCACTGATTCGGCCCTTCACCAAGTGGTTGGCAGAATCGAAAGATCATTGGACAACAAAGAATCCACCCTGGGTATATTCATAGATATTGAGGGAGCGTTTGATAAAACAACCTTTCCAACAATTACCCAACAACTCAACTCCAGGAATGTACCTCTGGTAGTAGGAGAATGGATACTCAAGATGCTCTCTAGTAGAGCAATAAGTATCAATGTAGAAGACATCACAGTAAGAGGACTGGTCATGAGGGGATGTCCACAAGGAGGAGTCTTATCACCCCTTCTGTGGAACATAGTCCTAGACACCCCGATTAATCACCTCAACAACAATGGATTCTACACAATTGCATACGCAGATGACATAGAGTTATCTTGCAGACTGGCAAATTTGTGAACACACTGTGCGACAGAGCGCAGGATGGGCTTAAATTAATTGAAAAATGGTGTAAGGAACACTCACTGTCGATCAATCCCAGAAAGACTGAGATGGTCCTTTTCACCAGGAAAAGAAGTTTATCGGGTTTGAAACCTCCCGAAATCTTCAAAAGCAAACTAAACTTTTCGGAAGAGGTGAAATACCTTGGTATTACCCTCGACAGGAAACTAACATGGAACTCTCATCTACACAACAGAGCAAAAAGAGCATATGTGGCTTATGAGCAGTGTCGGAGGACAGTGGGACGCACATGGTTTTTTAATGATACGGCGACCACCGAGATCTACACTGCAATAATAAGACCCATGTTAACGTATGGAGCAATTGCATGGGGACCGAAAGTTCTACAAGCAACGGCCATCCAAAAATTATATCAAATACAGCGAATGGCTTGTCTGAACATCACAGGAGCCATGAGAACAACACCAACCGCAGCAATGGAACTAATTACTGGTCTGACCCCTCTGGACCTGCACGTCAAGGAGGTTGCGTTAATGGCCATGGTACGATTGCGCACGGCTGGTGTAAACCCCGAAGTAGGAGTGGGCCAATTGAGGTTGAGCCTATGGCAGGAAGCGCTCACTGCGCTACCTCTGCTGCAGGCAGCCAACGATGCAATTGAACCCAGGTTTCTGTTTAACAAACCCTACAAAATTCAAATAAAACAGAACACAGAACCAGACGCTGCAAATGCAATACGCATTTATACAGATGGTTCAAAAATGAAAGAAGGCTCAGGATGTGGAGTTTACTCGAGAGCACTGAGCCTCAAGATTAAGTGGGGAATGGGAAACAATACCAGCGTGGTTCAAACAGAACTGGCTGGTATCTCAATTGCCACAAAAGAACTAACCAGAAGAGGAATTTCTGGAAAAAACATAACAATCTGCACTGATAGTAGACAAGCCCTATTAGCCTTGAACAGACAACGTGTTATATCGAGGCTAGTACTAGAGTGCCACCAAGATTTAGCTGACGCCTCGGCAGATAACAATATTATCCTGAGGTGGGTTAAAGGGCACGACAGGAGTAAAGGAAATCGCATTGCTGATTCTTTAGCCAGGGAAGCCGCTGGACTGAAAATTCTAGGACCCAGTGACACCTACGGTCTAACGACTTCGACAATTGCGGAACTAGCCAAACGTTACACCCATACTCAATCCCTTAAGAGATGGGATGGAATCAAAGGATGCAGTCTTGCCAGGATCACCCTGGGCGACCCTGGAAAGCTGGCGCCGAAGAAATATTTGGCGATGACCAGGAAAAACCTACGTTTAACAGTAGGATTTCTGACTGGTCACTGTCAACTAAGTAAACACCTCCATACTATGGGGCTAGTGGACACACCTCTATGCAGGATGTGTGAACAGGAAGATGAAACTGTCAGGCATGTCTTATGCGAGTGTCCGGAGTTATCGTCAATAAGAGAGTGTGTGTTCGGTGAGTCTTGGCCTACACCTGCCGATATAAAGGAGATGTCTCCCAGTGACCTGTCCACCTTCCTGAGAAGGACAGGATGGACAATGACCTAGGAGGACAACTCCTCGGGAGGATGTACAATGGGTCACATGTGGCCTAAGTGCTGTGAGCCTACACACTCACCCTCCCCACTCTACAGATACAGATACAGATGAGAGAAAAACCGTTTTTATTCAATTCACATCCCCACTCAAGGAAGGCAATGCCCTTGTTTTTGATTTTAAAAATTGCACGATCAACACTTCTGAAAATACAAAATTTCTAGGAATGGAATTAGATTGCAAATTAAATTTTAAAAATCACATTGACTGTTTATGTAAGAAATTAAACAAATTATATTTTGCTTTTAATAGTTTGAAATATAATTTATATCAAGATTATTTACTGAATCTGTATTATGCACTAATATATTCTGCAATCAGCTGCAATGTAATTGTGTGCAAGCAAAATTGGGCGAGTATTTATTCTCCAAAAGAGATTTATTCGTTTGATCTTTGGCTTAGACTACAAGGAGTCCTGTAGGAGCACCTTCAAGAGCAATAACATCCTGACATTCACAGGTATATATCTCTACAAACTTCTAATTTATACCTTTATCAACAAAAACAACCTTCAGAAAAATAGTGACATACATAATCACGATACGAGATCTAAGAGTGATATTCACTTGAACAAATTTAGTCGTTCTCAATTAAAAAAGTCGCCAACATATGCCTGGGGTGAATTTTTCAATCGGTTACCAGATGATAACAAACAAATAAACCAACTCAAGAAATTCAAAACTAGTCTTAAAAAATTTTTAATACAATATTGTTTTTACTCGCTAGATGAATTTGGTAGGTGGCGTAACATCTCTTAATTCCTCACCTAATTTTGGATATTTTTGTATTTCAAACTTTGAATATGTAACTTTTTATTTTATTTTATTTCATTTATATTCTTGTTTATACCAAATGTTTGTTATATGCTGTTGTCTGTATACATTTTAATTCTAATTTTAATTTTAATTGTTTTAACTATAGTCTTATACTGTGTCTGACTTGTCTTATGTCATGTGTATGATGGTAAAGACTAATAAATTATCTATCTATCAAGAAGACCGAGACAAGGTAATCAAAGCCACATTGGGAAAAATTAGGAAATGTAGCAAACACAAGACGTGCTTAGGGTGCGGTTAAACGGAAAAGAAGAAGATGGGAAGTAACATCGAGAAGCTAGAACGAGTGAGTGATGAGCAAAAATGAGAATTTAAGAGTATAGAATCGGAAATATAAGGACTAATGTGAGCGATGGAGAAAACAGCAAATTTTCGATCAGACGACAAGACTGTTAACTTATCCACTGGTCTAAAGTGATATCGCAACCAACTTCTCAATATTTTTTAATCTTGGGCTAATATTTTTCACGATAACATCATTGCAACTACACCAACTACTCGTACCAATAAGTTACTTCCAATAGGTTCGTGATTTATAATACCAGTCCTGTAAAGTACAGAAAATTGAGAATAAATGTGGCGAAAGCTTGCATGGGGCACAAAACCAATTGTAATGTAAGTGTAGCGAGCTGTAACAGCAGGAACCATTCATCATGAGTTGAGGTTAAACCTTTTAACCCCCCGGATTCCTGGCTAATGATGACATTGCGGTATAGAGCGTCGAGTTATCGCGCAGAAAGCAGTCATCAATACTCGTTATCTATCACTTAGTTAAATTGATTCCGTTGTCTACTCCAAAATTATTCTATTCTATATAATCAGTAGGAAAAATTGGCAAATCGAAATTCAAATATTGAAATTTTTCAAAATTCTATGACGGGATCTTGTTATTGAGTGTTTGTATATCTGTTATGTTATCTATGTTTCCAGCACTACTTATATATACAGGGTATCGAGAAAGTCTGGCACCAAGTCATTCTCTTTGAAAATAATTAACATATAATTATCAAATTTCGGGGCTATAAACGGTTTTTTGGCAGCTCCTCTTAAAAACTAGGAATAAAATACTGTTCATAACCCTAAAATTTGATAATTATATGTTTATCATTTTCAAAGAAAAAGACTTGGTGCCAGACTTTCTCGCTACCCTGTATAGTGCAAAATTGTTTCATTACGCTATTTTTTGTGAATATACAATATACGGCAATTATTTAAACCTTTTTTTTAGTTTACAATAAATGAGGTAGTTTGTAACGTTTTTATTTTCTTAGTTTTTGCCCCGTTAAATAAATTAATTATTATCGATAGCCAATAATAATTAATAAAAGTATTCCGGATTATGGTCCCATGCGCTATAAACCTAATTTCCAGTTTTCAAAAGTAGTTTATATCGGCTATAGATGTTTTATAAATCTAATAGCTTTTTCCCGAGAGTCTCGTTAAGCGTCTTAAAATAATAAAAGTTATGACAGCAATATCGGGTATTTCCGAGGGTTACTTATAGTTCTTGAAATATTTGTTCGTGGGGAAAAGGATTCTAAAGGTTACCTCCAGCCGAATCTCGTCAGAAAGTGACAGTCTGCGTTGGGTCGGCGATAAGTGATTAGAAAGTGAAGTCTGCGTTAAGTGATGAGGAAGATTAGTTGAATCTTCTGAGTTCACCCATAATTTATCGTGCCGTTCTTCCGTATCGTTTATATTTCTAGTTTTCCGCTGATTATCCTGATAGTTCCGTAACGTTATCAACGTCCCGAGAATCGTATGCCGTATCTACCATATCGTTTGTGCATATTTACCGTTTAGGAACTATTCCTGTTTAATGTTTCTGGATAAATAAATCTAGTCACCGAAGTTTTAGTTTGATGTTCCGAGATTCGTATACCGCATTACTGTGAAATACCGAGAATTGGTGATTTGTTTTTATCACGCAGTGCGAATTGATTACGTACCTACTTGTAGCAAGTATTTTCTTACCGTTAAATCCGCCGAATCAACAGACCACGCCTTCCGACGTTAATCTTCATTGTTAAGTGCCCATTGAAGTTGGTTACTTGAAAAGGATTGTGGTGATTCGCCCAGAACTTCCGGATACAGATATCTTGCCAATATATTTTGAATTTCGTCAACCTGCAGCTTCCCCGCACCAATTAATTGCGGAGAAGTTATCGCTTCTTTTTCTTAAGCTGTATAATAATGACAATACCGCGTCTGAGCTATTAAATTATGATACCTGGTTTTTTGGTAACATTATCATTGTTTTAAATAATATATATTATGTTTTATGCCGGGAATCATTAAAAAAAACACCTCCTCACTTCTTAGAAATCAGACAACCTGGGACATGCCACAAGACGGTATGATGAAAAAGTATAACTTTTCAAAGAAATTCGTTACGGAAATGAGGAGGAATGGGATCCAAATACCATTATCAGACTTGGAAAGAATGCCATTCAATGGTACACAGACGGCTCAAAAGCAATAGAAGGAAATGGGATAGGAGTGTTCGGGCCAGGAACCAAACACTCTGAAAGCTTGGGAAAAACCCCAAGTATCTTTCAAGCGGAAATCCACGCCATAAGAAAGTGCGCCCAGTTCAATATTGATAAAGGATACAGAAGACAAAGGATTATCATAATGTCAGATAGTCAAGCAGCTATTAAGGCACTGAGCTCTTGTGTAATCAGTTCCAAAATGGTGTGGGAATACCTAAACAAACTCAGTGAACTAGGCGAGAACAACATAGTCACCTTACTATGGATTCCAGGACACACTGGAATAGGAGGAAATGAAATAGCAGATGAACTAGCAAAGAGGGGGACTGAAATACATTTCTGGGGGCCCGAACCCTTTTGCGGAATCAGCCCCAATGTAATATTGGAAGAAATAAGTAAAGCCGAGAAAAAGAGAAGATCTGACAATTGGAAAGATCTAGTAGGGCTTATACAATCGAAGACTCTTCTGGGTGACTACAACTTGTTGAGATCAAAAGAATGCATAAGTCAAAGTAAAACTGCGCTAAGAGTTTTAACAGGGATCCTAACGGGACATTGTCGCCTGAATGGGCACCTGAAAAAGCTCAAAATAGTGGAGGAAGAAGAATGCAGATTTTGTGGAATGGAAGAAGAAACCTACATCCACATACTTTCCAACTGCACAGCACTTCAGAATCCTAGAGCACAGCACCTGGAAGATTACTGGATAGAAGAGGAATATTTGCCTAAGTTGAAGCCTGCAGACATTCTAAAATTCCTCCGGGAAATAGTACCAAAGGAACTACTAGTTTCTGAGACTCTCCTCAGAAACTGAGTAGAAGTAAGGGGGCACAATAGATCTTTAAGGTCTCAGTGAATGTCACCCCAAAAATCACACATACTTACATAAATGCCGGTTTTATAGTATCTTTTATAGTAATTAAGAAATTCGGTGTGCACAGTGGGAATAGTACATTGTTTACCGGGTAGGAAAAGCTTAACATTCCTGGACGACTGTGAAGATTGCTAAGTCGAGGCGCAAGCCGAGACTTAGCAACACAGAGTCCAGGAATGTGGCTTTTCCTACGAGGTAAACATACTATTTTTCCGCAAATCGTTTAAAATTCTACAAATATTGATTGATTTAAAAAAAAACGCGATAATTTTATTCCCAAATAAATGGTGCTTTGAAATTCCTAATAAAATTACTTGGGTTACTATGGAAACGTATTGAGGTTGAATTGTCAAACTTGACGCTTATAAATTTAATTGCTGGTAATCTCGAAAGTAAAATGATAAGTGATGATGAAATTTCCATTCCTGGGACTCCTCCAGAGCTGGTTGAGGCAGTGAATACTGCTTCATTAGAATTATTGCCAAAGAAATCAAGAGAAAAGTACGAAAATGCATACAGACGTTTTATGGATTATCGCATGAGTAAAAATACGAGTTCTTTCTCAGAAAATGTTGTAATGGCATACTTCCTAGACCTTTGTTTAAAGATGAAATCTTCAACATTATGGGCCAATTATTCAATGCTGAAGTCAACCCTTGCACTTAAACACAATGTAGATATATCTACATACTCAAAACTTCGTTCTTTATTGAAACGGCAAGCTCAAGGTTATAGGGCGAAGGAAGAAATTGAAAAATTTATCCAGGAAGTTCCAGATAAAGAAAATTTAATGATTAAGGTAATTTACAAGGTTTTAATTTCTATTTAGATTATAGCTTTATTTATTTTTTAGGTGGCTGTAATATTTGGTATTTCTGGGGCCTGTAGAATGGATGAGTTAGTCCGAATGACTGTACACGATATAGAAGACTTAGAATCTAAGCTTTTAATCAGCATACCTGATTCGAAAACCAACAAACCAAGATCATTTGTAATTAATCAGATCTACTTGAATGTTTATCGAAAGTATGTTTCGTTAAGACCAGAAAATATGAACAGTGACCGATTTTTCTTTAAATATCAAAGCGGAAAGGGTTGTGGACAACTGGTAGGAATTCATCAATTTAGAAAAATGCCCAAAATAGTTGCTACTTATTTGAACTTGGTAAATCCGACAGAATATACTGGTCACTGCTTTCGTCGGTCTTCTGCAACAATATTGGTTGACTCTGGTGCCGACATAACTAGTTTAAAGAGGCATGGCGGATGGAAGTTATCAAACGTTGCTGAAGGATATATCGAAGAATCGCTTAACAATACCTAAGGTTGAGGTGGCAAATAAAATTTTCACAGTACAAAATATTCAACAAAATGACCCTACCACCCTGCATGTTGTCCAAAATGTTTCTCATAGTTCTAAGAGTGTTCCTCCAATGTTCAATAATTGTACTAACTGTCAAATTACTGTAAATATAACAAATTGATCTTAAAAATGTATTCAGCAATGACTTGATGTTTTCAAAATATAAATTAATTCCTTATAAGCAATGTGTTTTCAATCATTTATGTAGAACACTAACAACTGTACGGAAATATCAAACTGTACGGAAATATCATTTCCTTACAGTAAGGAAATGACATTTCCTTACAGTAAGGAAGTTCTGACTTTTTCTTCAAGAAATTTTGACAGGAATGTCAAAATTTCCTAGCGATTTGCGGAAAAATTATTTTCCGTCCTGTTGCCTTCAATAACGGAAGTTCGATTGTACCTCTTTTTTCTCGAATCATATGGAGAATTATTGACATAATTTTTATAACTCCGATTTTTTTTTATAGAATCATTATCGTATTTTTGTTCATACCTGTTTTTTTAAACACAAACGGAAAATAATTTCACCAGTATTGAAATTGATGTTTTTGTTTTATTTGCAACATCATGCAGCAACATTTATTTGCTGTTTGTATATGAGTTTAATTTTATATTTGTGCCTAACCACACGTTATCGTCAGAATAGTTTGTTCACTGCAAATTATGACTAATCTCGAACAATTACCGAATGTAGTGTTGAGTGATGATTTTTTGTTAACGTATTTATCGATAATAATATCTCGAGGTGTGTACGTACTCGTTTTATGTACCTAGTCAAGACACAAGTACACCCCAGGACATTTTAGTTTTTGTATGGAGTTGCATGTAAGGCCTTGGACCTTAATTTGTTACTGTTTCTCGCGTATCTATAGCATAAGTTTTTTATTGTTTCAACCACTGACACTAGTCAAAATATATTGTGTTGATTAAACTGGTTACCATAATGATCGCGTTTCAGTGAGTATAGTTGAAATAATACCCTTCTTGGTGTGCGTCATCGATTGTTAATCTCCTTCTATCACATTACGTAGGAAGAAATGGGAAAAAAGACAGGTCTGTGATTAATCCTAATAAAAATATCTCAATAATGAACCGTTGGAATGTTTTACAAACGTTAACCCTTTTGACTTACAAAAATTTGATTGTTTGATGTTTAGATTACGCGCCAGCGCAACCTATCAATCGCGAGGTTAAAATACTATGAAGGCGTAACTTTCGTAGCGGCAATGTGTCTTACGACTTTTTCTACTGGCACACTGACAGTTCTTGTCAGGTGTGTACTTTGTTGCTTACGGTCAAATATTATTTATGAGAAGTGAATATTACTCTTATTGTTTTACTCATATGAATAATACAAAAATATGCATGAATACACTTCTTCGCTGTAAGAAAAGCAATTTAATGTGTATTTATTCCGCTTCTCCAGTGATATCGCAGTTTTTTAAATTTTTTCTGTACATTAAAATTTCTGGCGCCCTTTAATAGATTTCCCGTTTAATTAACTCCCATCAAATATATCCACGACCCTTAGCTCTCCAAACAAACCCACGAGTGCCGTCCGCGTGCGTCCAACTGTTTATCGTCCCTATCATCCCGATTCAGCACCATTTTTTTGTCTTTCAAGTAGGTAAACTCAGTACCGAACAGTTGTGTCGTAACAAGTTCAAGAACATTTTGTTAATGAACAATTGCTTAACTTGTTGGAAGAGGTAACTTTAAGAATTGTTCACAATGGCATTGCATTTTTTCGAAGTTTCCAAAATACACCATATTTTTTTCAAATTAACAGTTACTTAATACCTTAAAGAAATAGTTAATGTGAAAAAAAAAAACAAAAATGACGGATGAAGACCTATTTTAAGGGTCCAATTGAAATTAAAAAAACTGGTTTGTAACTGTTTATTGGTTATGCAAAGTTTGAATATTTCAAGTAACGGTATTTTCGAATAATTTGAAGAAAACTCTTCTTCAAAGGGCTGTAGCTTACTTAGGAAGCATTTTCGGATTGGGGTAATTTGAGCTAAGTCGACTTAAAATCACCCCTAGTAACTGTAGTTTCCGTTTGGCAGAAGAGTTTCTGAACACTCTGTATATTGGAACATTCCTCCTCTTTGAGAATCTTTGTTTTTTATTTCTCATAGATACTTTTAGATATATTGGCCAAAAAAATGAAATACTTTCTCTCAGTTTTGTTTATTTACAGCTTTTGACATTTTTTATGTGCTAATAAACGCTCTCCTCACATTTTTCTAGACATAATTCCGATTTTAATAAGCTTTTACACATTTTTAGGATGGCACTGCTCTGGTCAATCGTCAGTAGCATTACCCATGCCAGCACAATCACAAAAAGAGATATTCATACTTATACGTATCTACATTCACATAAAGAGTGGGCCGTTAGCACTACCGCCTCACCATATTTTTGATTTCGATCGGCATTTCTCTTTCGCAGCACGGTATATATTTCTGTCGTGAAATACTATGTATAGAAACGGTCCCGGTACCGAACGCATACTGCTGTGAGTGTTGTTGCCGACTTAGCACCATAGGTGTTAATTTATTGTGGAGAACAATTAGTGTTAAATGTAATAATATGTTTATGTTGCTATTTAAACGACCCACTCGCTTCATCATATATCGACCGGTAATAGAACATCTGATACTGACTATAGACAGGAAGCTATTATGTTTTTTTTGTACAAGGTGGTTTAAATTTAGCTAGAATGCCAAATGTAATATCAATATATTACTCTTTTTAGGGAGAAACTTATCCTGAGCATCACGAAGTATCAACTGTACTGAAAAGATGAATAGTGAAAATCTGAATTGAAATGGAAATGCATAGAAAAACTCGATGAACCTACAGTCCACTGCAATAAGGTTAGATTGCCTTTTGCAGATATATCAATGTATCATAGAAATGTTATTAACACTGTTAGCACTGCATTTTTTAAAATATGTACCGATAATCTGAATTGTATTGTGTCCAAAATAAACTTTTAGAAGAATCCCAAACAAAACGACTACCTTCAAAATTTTTAATCACCGGTTTTCAAAGTTTTGAATATCACAGAGCTATAAAGCTAAAAGCAGCTTAAAGCAGAGTCCTTGACCATAAGTAATTCATACTCCTTTTGCAAAAGTCGCCAACACCTGACCACATGCAGAATCCACTCTTTAGCTCAAACTAAAATAACGCAGAAACAAATAAAAGCCTTCACGATGTAGAGATTGGAGCCAATCTTGTGCGAAATGCAAAATAGCCGATCTTATCAAGATTTTTTTCCGTACAACGTACAAAGTTGCGAAAAACGTAAAATATCGTTAAAATGACAGTTTTAGGTGATTTCTAAACAATGTTATATATAATTTGACACTTTCGAAACCAAGAATCACCTGTACACAACGGCATAATTATCAAAGGTAATACCACAAGTGCTTCAAATTGTATCGATAATTTTTTCTTTTCCACGAAAACTTGTTTATTTGGCAAAAATATGAAAACAAACCGATTGATACCCCCAGTTTGTAATCCAACGAAGACAGCATAAGATCCCCAACTCCTTACAGTTAGCTCTCGGAGACCAAATCAACGATTCCTTGAAATTCTTCAAAGCCATCAACATGTACAATTTATAATTATAACGTAACTGATATACAATATGTCTCAGTAAGTTGGAACCCTATGGGAAACTTTTTTATTATTAATTTTAGGAAAAAAATGTATTCCCCATAAAAAGTTCTGCATGTTCTAAAATCTAAAATACAATCAACAGATATCAATTTTTTTCAGTCGTATACGAGGTATGTCAAAAAATATGAATTTTACTCAGGAGTAAAGTACCTTTAAATTTGACAATACCGAAAAATGTTATTAAAAAAAGTTTATCAGTACCAAAAACTATGTTCAAATATGCAATTACATATTTTTATTGGGATGCCTATGATTAAAAATAATTGCGGCTTCTCTATGGGTTTTATAATTTTCTCCCACAATCAAAACGATTTCTATTTGTTCTTCACTACTTAACAGAGCCGCCATTTCTTGTATTTTATAAAAACTAACTAGCGATTTGACTTTTGCCGTCAGTGCATCCTAGATTAAAAATCGTTATGAACGCAAATTGCTGTTATACAGAATTATCATTGCTAATACAGAGAAGTGAATAAAAATAACAGAAATTATTTTTTCATGGCAGATGGATAATATTAGATATCTGACACTAGCTTTCAATTATAATCAACTTTTTACAATAACAATTGTCAATATTCTGAAAAATAAAGGTACTTTACTCTTGAGTAAAATTCATATTTTTTGACATACCTCGTACACGACTGAAAAAAATTGATATCTGTTGATTGTATTTTCGATTTTAGAACATGCAGAACTTTTTATGAAGAATGCATTTTTTTCCTAAAATTAATAATAAAAAAGTTTCCCATATGGTTCCAACTTACTGAGACTGAGACATATTGTTTGTAACTGTAAATGTAACTAGTATATGTACTGAACTTCCAATAACCCTAGTGGTTGACGCAGTATGTTAAATAAAAAAAAAACCGATTGATAAAATCACGAGTCCGTTAGGACGGTTTGTTTGAATGTTTTTGCCTCAAATAAACAAGTTTGAGTGATGAAAATGAAAATTATATCATTAAATTTGAAGAGCAAGTTGTATTTGGGAAGATTATTTTTTTCAACAATTAAAAATTTTGTATTAGAACCTGAATGTTCAATATTCTCTTGGGTGATGGCACAGAATCAGTTTGTGTTCATTTTTCAATACACTTGACAAATTCAAAGTAAAATTTTGACGTTTCAATGTAAACAAGGTATTATCGATGAGGAAGCAAAGTTATCAGTATAATACCGAATGATTGGCTAGAATAATGTATTGCTATTGGTTAAAACCACCAAAATGTGAGATTTTGACAAGTGAAAAAAAAACAACAATATTTCTAGTAATTTTCAAAAACAATCGCAAATAAATAATTATTTTTGCCGAGCATACATATTGTATGGAATAATAAATTCTGTAGAATAAAATAAAAATAAGAGTTTGATGAACAGCAAGGCAATGTAAACTAAGGCACCTCTCGAGTACGAATCAAAAAATTCTTAATTCAACTTTTATACGTCATTCGAAGGAGAAATACAATACCCATGTTGTGAATGTAAATATGAACCAAAAGCAATTAACTTACCCCGTCACATTGCATACTTCCACTTGTCTAGTTGCCGAATTAACGTAGGCCACTTTGTCTTCAGGAAGTGAGTATAAATGAACCTGAAAAAGAAAAAATTCAATCAACATTTATATACTAATCATTGAAAGTAAAATCAACTCTGAAATTTTGAAAAAGAGCCAGAAATTTTAAATAAATGTTTACGTATCCACGGTAATCCCATTGTGGATCCATGATAATTAAAAATGAAATTAGTTTGACAAGTACAGTCAAAATAGTATATTGAAGTATAAGTGGATATTAAGGTCTTTAAAACACGCGCGATTTTTCTTTTTCAAGCACCACGGCGAAGCCGGAGTGCTCGAAATAGAGCAAGTGTTTTAAAGACCGGTTATCCACGAATACTTTACGTTTTTTTTTTATTGGTGCACTTTGGAATTATAAATACTGGTCTATAACTACTACAACAACAAGAAATGGAAATCATAGATGGAAATAAGAACTAAATGTCAAATTGTTGAATTCGTGATGTATATCAATATGATGTATACCTTGCGTTGTCATGGAAATGAGAAAAGCATAAACTAATTTGTATTTTGATGGAAGTTCAACCTTATTGAGTTCTGTGAATGTCAATAGTATTAATTTAAATACCATTTCCTAAGATTCGAAAAATCGAAATATTAATATTTCAAACAATACCAACTTCACTTTCCATTTTAGTTTATAAATTTGATATTGTTCGAATAAAAGTTTTGACGTTACAAACTACTCCTGTCAGATCAATAATAAAAATATTGTCATTTCATGATTTAGAGTCTAAATCATGAAATGACAATATTTCGAAAGCACAAAATTTATCAGAAGAGTTTGCAGATTTCTGGAAATTGAAGCCAAAAGAAGACTTTCCTGCAATAACGGACCTGGCATTGCAGTTCCTATCCAGTTTCGGATCAATATATGTGTGAAAAGGTTTTCTCGGATCTGAATTATATTATAAATAAATACCGCACTTCACTTACGGAGCAACATATTTTTGACCTGGTGTTATTGTCAACATATAATTTAAAACTCAATATAAAAAAATTAGTACAACAGATACATTGCCAAAAATCACATTTTTAAGATACAAGTTTTATTTTTTATTTAGTTTGCAAATGATGCTCTTTGTTTTATATTTTAATAAACACCAAATTTTGTAATACTGAATGTTTTTATCACAAATGTTTTATTAAACGTATGAAATTAAAGTTGAAAAATCGTTAATGGCCCGCCAAAAATGTCTTACCCATCGGTTTGGCCCTACTGTTCAAAAACTTGAGCAGCCTTGATTTAGACCATAGATTTAGACTTCGTTTCTCGAATTGTTGATGTTGCCACGGTAACTTTAAAACACGCGCGTTTTTTAAAGTTCGATTTAAACAAGCTGAGGCGTGCTTTAAATGGTTAAAATGGTTCACCAATAAAAAAAAATATTTTTAAAAATGTCTCGTTTCGGATGTGATTCATTGGGAATTATAGAAAACAAAGTGATGGAAAGCGAATCAAAGAACACCAAACACAACAGACAATACGTGTGGCGACAGTTTATGAGCTTTTGTGCTGAAAAAAATATACATTTCAAAATGGATGTTTTGTATTGAAAAAAAGAAATAGGAATTTAATATTTAAACCAATATTTGTATTCGGGAAATATTCCCCCAAATCACACTCGCGGCGTACATGAAGAAAATCAGATAATTTTGCATTCGAGCGTGTGTTGTCTTGGAAAAACTACCTTCGGTCATTTTCATATTTTGGAGCAAGAGCCCGAGGTGGAGGGATCTTTTAAAAGACCCCTCCACCTTCGGTGTGCGGGCTTTTGCTCCAAAATATGAAAATGAGCTCATACAGTTTTTAGACAACATGCTGTCATGCAAAATTATCGGTAACTTTGATGCACTTGTGCAATTACTTCCGACGAGAAGTGGAAGTGGAAAATTTATTTAATTTCAAAATCAATGATAAGAAGTTGAGACTGCACATCATATATGAGGCGATCATCGGTGATCATCAGTGTGATAAAGCACAGTGTAGGTCTGTTATCATAAAATATACAAAAAAATAGTATCATGAAAATTGTAGATAGCTTCAAGATTTAAATTTCAAAATTAGATATAATGTGTTTAATATTAATAACTCAGTTACAGATCAAAGTTATGCTTTTATAATAGTAGTGTCCGGTAAAAGAAGAGTTCACTTTAAAGGTCAGTGTGGCCAACAAAAAGTATTTTTTATGACAAGAATGTATAACATTCGAATCATAAGATTTTTGCATGATTTTTTATCATTGCAAACATCTATATTGCTAGTTAGTCTGTTCTTCTTGTCATAAAACCACTTTTTGTTGGCCATCTGAACTCCTCTATTGCTACATATACTTATTATAATTAAAATATACACCCCACAAAAATTATCGCATCACTCATTATTTTTTAAACCTTTCAAATGTGTTGCCTCTTTTTCGAATTTTATTATTATTACGAATTAAAACACCAATAGATACGCCTTTTGCAACATTTATTTTATATCAGTTTAATCTCCTGAGGACAAAAGGTTTGATTTACCAAAACATAGAAAACATCTATACAAAAAAATGAACGGTACTTATAAACTAAAACCAGCCAATGAATTTCTAATAGCGTGTGTTGCTGCCCCTTACAGCTTCCATTCGTCTTGGAAGGCTTCTAAACAGGTTCTGGACGTATCCTTGCAGCATGTTTTCCCAGAACTTGAAAAGAACATTTTGAAGATCATCTAGTGCTCTTATTGGTGCCGGATGTGGCTGAATTTGCCATCCTAGATGATTCCAGACATGCTCTATTGGGTCAAGGTCCAGGCTACGTTTAGGCCAATTTAGGGTGGGTATCTCGACCTCTTCTAATTACTGCCGAACCAGTCTAGCAGCGTGTGGACGAGCATTATCGTGCATTAGCACAGAGTTGTCACCGATATGAGGCATGTAGGGCACTACATGGGGTTTTAGGATATTGGTTATGAACCTGTCAGCATTTAGTCTTTCATCATTCACTGGTACTAACTCCGTGCGACCCCTGACAGAAATTCCTCCCGAAACCATGATAGAACCACCACCAAAGCTTTCAGTTTGACAAAAATTAACCTGATCGTGCCGTTCACCACGTCGCCTATATACTGGTACACGCCTGATGAATACAGACAAAATCTTGATTCATCCGTGAATAAAATATTGGACCAATCTTGAATATTCCAATTTGCGTGTTCTCGAGCAAATTCCAATCTTGCTACTCGATGTTCTCTGGTAAAACGTGGACCTCTAGCTGGCACTCTGGCTCGTTTACCTGCTTCTCTCAGCCTATTTCGAACTGTTTGTAGCCTCATTCGCACATTACGAGCAGCCAACAGATATGTTTGCAGCCTTCGAGCGGTGGTATGCCTAATTATTAACGCCGTTAACCTCAAATAACGATCATCTACTACCGAAGTTACCCTTCCACGACTGGGTCTTCTGGTTAGCTGCCCTGTTTTTTGGTAGCGAATAACAACTCTGGATATGGTGCTTTGTTGAACTCCAATTACCCCGGCGACGTATCTTTGACTGCGTCCATCTTGTATGAGCGCGATGATTCTAGCGGCTTCTTCATTCATCACATGTCTTGTTAAACCTCAAGGCACATCCATTATTGACAAAATAAATTTAAATTTTCACTATACAATTTGCTTAGAAAGTTCTCGATCTGAATGCATTCTCCAAGACAGAGATGATTTACTCGAGCATTCTTGCTTCCAAAAAAATTTGAAAGAAATTGTGATAATTTTTTTCCTATGATAAAAAACCAGAAATATCTATTAAGTTGATACTTATACATACATACATACATACAAAAATTAAGTATTAAAAATATCCTAAGATACCAGTGATGCGATAATTTTTGTGGGTGTTTAATTTCAGAAACAAATCTTGATTGCTCCGAGTGTAATAGGTATCAGAAAAACGTCTTCAGATTAATAAAAAAGTCCACAAGTTTAATTATGGTTAGCGAGAATTTCTCTTTTGGGATCATTAAAACCGGTATGGAAATTTAGACGATTAAAGTTTCCTACAATCAGTTTGGGAGTGTTATGTTTAGACTTTCGACACTCACCGCTAGATCGCACTATGATATACTCGGCCAACCATCAATTCTCGGCCACTTATCGATTACGAATCGTCGCCTAAAGGTAAGTTCACACATATCAGTCGCATTTCTATTCCGTCACTGTTCCATTTCAGTCACATTCAATCTGGAAGTGGTCAATGACAAGACGATAAAATAAAATAGAATTATATGTTACCTACCCCCAATGGGACTTGAATGGATACTGTTACTGAGATACAAAAACAGTAATAGTGTTTTTTTAAAGAAATATATTATGAATTTTGCAATTATCTAATTTTTTACAAAAATGCTATTAGTTTTAGGGTATGTACGAAAAGGTTATTCCAAGTGAAAGTCATTGCAGGTTCCTGAACGTCCATAAATTTTCGAAAGTATAGCTACTAACCGAACAATACCATTAAAAGTTATGAGAGACACATCTCGAGATATTTTGGTACCACCTACTGTTCTTAATGGACTTTATACTTATGAACCAGTTGAAAACGCTCTCGAATCGTTTAGCGTACCGCTCCAGACGGTAGTTGAAGAAAAAAATCGTAATTTGTGGTCAAAAACCAACATAAATTTATATAAATGCCGCCAGGTGTCACTGTTAAAAGCGATAGATGTATTAGATTAATATTAATAGGTAGTTTATGAGCTCCGCGGGATTTTATTCCCCTATGAGATCGGGCCACCTGAACAGACCCATTTAATTGTGATTTATTTTCTTAAAAATATTGTAAACATAGTTCGGATAATGAATGGACTTGCAAAAAATTTAAATGAGGTTTTTTAATCGCAACAAATGCACTTTCTTCTCCCCCACATATTTAATTATATACATGATTATATACATAATTATATATATAAATATATGCTGTAAAATGGAGTAGTAATAGTGGCAAATACCTACATTCAATAAGTTTGGGAGATTGACAAATAATTCTTCTCTCGGTGTTGAAGTTGAGATCCGGTTCCATGGTCGCCATTGGGCATATTCTCAATGCTTCTGTAATGCATATGTAATGTCTCTGAATTCTGGAGAGGTTGTCTCTTGTCGTCAATAGGCTAGGCTAGGGATGATTAGCCAAGGTGTTGAAAATATTTTTCATTGATTGTTTTCGTCAAATGAAAATAGCACTGAGGTGAGTGCTGAAAGTACTTAATGAAATTTTAGGTATCATCAATATTGCAAAAATTTTTGCAAACACGATACATAGAATAAAGAAGTTTATGATTATCCTTTGAGTTAAGCAACATTAAAACATGTATTTATGTTAATCATATAACTGAGCAAACAAAATATCTCCCGCATAGCAAAAGCTATTCTAATACCGTATGGTGAAATGGAATTTTTGTCTATTATTTGAATATAATTCTGAATTACGACAAATGACACGCAGTTGTGGTCGAACACAATGGAGATAATGGTCGACAGAACATTGGAGCTAAACTTATTATATGACAAAATGACAAATAATTTACTCTGATAGAATGCACAGAGAGAATCGATATTATTGACCCATATAAATATACAATGCCCATTTGTAATTTTGATTTACACGCTAACTGTTTTCCTTATAAAGGGAACTCAACGTTTTTATGTGGAAGATAATTTATTGTTAGAAATAAAAATTTGTTTTTTATGCCAAACCCTCTACTACAGCTTATAGGTAATCGAATACTTGTGTATCATTTGAATGATCATAAATTTACGATACACCGTTTTAGAGGAAGGTTGAAAAAATAAATTTATATTTTCAAGTAAATCACTCTATAACTTTTTTTGCGTGCACTTTTGTATATGAGTAAGTGAGTTTCAAACAACCTATTTTTGACGGCAGAATATGTGTTATAATTTATGACCAATCTTTTCGGGACACCCTTCATCAATGTCCTACTAACGGTTTACTTGCTATAACGGTGACACCCTTTATATTAATTTATATACTATAGTTCATTTAAAAACCAGGACGAGTAATTTAAAAAGCCTTACTCACACCACTAAAAGTTACCAGATTAGTTACTAAAGGGTGGGTTCCGAAAACGTAGTCAACAGTCGTGTTCCAAATATTTTAAATATGCCTTGATAGCAAAGATATTAGTCATAAGTCGATTTCTCCTCTGATCTACAGTATATTCTTCAGATGTACCTAAGCATTAAACAGAATGTGAAACTTTTTTCTACTTCGTTTCTAATTAAAACTGAAATATTACAACATCCACATTACTCTATTACGGCTGTTTTAAATAACCAAACAATTAAATGCTTCAAAAAGAAAGTCAACGGGTCAATTTTTGAATCGTTTCTAGTAGTATATAGTATCTATATAAAATTATTTACCTACGACCCCCCCTGTAATCAGTCAATAGCACACAGTTGGTATCAATGTAATGACAGCTATTACGCACTGTAAAAAAACGCACAGCTGTAAAGTAAATCGCACGGCTTCCCTAACAACATCTTAGCAACTGTCAATAGACGTCGCCATTTTATTCAAAATTACTATTTGAAAACATTCAATACGGCCATGTTTAACTATGAAAAGCAAAAAG